>JAADXM010000010.1:0-91309 GCA_023337775.1 Pythium aquatile | reverse complement strand
TGTCGTGGACGGCGTCATGTACGCTGGTCCGGTGTTCAGCAGCTACGAGTTCGTGACGCCGATCAACGAGCGGCTGAGTGATGACGAGTTCAGCAAGCGTGTGGGCAGCATGCAGGCGCCGCTGTGGGCTCGCGAGTCGTTTCTGGTGACCAAGCGCTCGTGATGTCGATAAGATGCATCGTCGTGCTTTCGTCTGTGCATGTAAAACGACGAAGACCGTCAATGAACACCCATGCTTTTATGTGAGTGTAGTATTCTTCGTACACGATGAACAAACTTAGATTGATTCCCCGATGTTCAACAGCGAGAGGAAGCCACCCGTCGGAATCACTACGTTGGAGCCAATGTTTTCAGTGACCCATGCGTGGAGTTTTTGCTCCATCACCTCGAGGCTGTCGTGGCGAGACAGCGCGACCGGCCCAAGCACCGAGACTTCCTTGCTTGTTGCGGTCGACGGGTCCTCCTCCTCCGTCGAGACGAAAATGGGGTCTCTCAGTGTGATCCTCACCAGTGCTTCGTCCTCATGAGGGAGAAGCTGCGCAAAGATTGACTGTCGTCGCAGCGCTTGATGCAGCAGATCTACAGAACAGAACGATGATTAAGCGCTTGTGTGAATCCGTGTCTGCGATGGTTGCATCCGTACCGTTGAGCAGGGCAGCTGCCACCGTTCGAAGCCGCAGTTTAGCGTTGGAACCATGGTAGATCTCGTTTGCGAGCCAATGGGAAAGATCACGATGCAGGGGATTGTAGAACACGCCCTTCTTCTCCAGCACGGCCGTTGTCTGCGCAAGCACGTCTGGAATGATCGTACTGTGGGCAAGCTGCCACGCCAGTACCTTCTCTTTCATAGTCTTGATCCGCTGTTGCTTCAGGTCCTGGTCTCTCTTGGTCATTTTTTTCAGTCGGAACGCCTCCTTTGCCTTATTTTCGAGCTCTCTGTCCACGCGTTCAGCTTCGGCCTTGTGGCCGACGAGAACCTTCCGCTCTCGGAGGATGTTGTCCATCTCGAGCTCTTCTTTCACTTCAGCGAGCGCCTGCGTCAGCGTTTTGCTCACAAGAACGTTCAGAAGCGGCTTGACCTCGGCGTCAAAGTTGAACAGCTTGTCCGAATCCTCGATCTGTCGTAGGCATTTGTGTGTGAGTATACGCAGCTTGTAGGGATCATGAAGAATCGTAGCAGTACCTGGGTGCCAGAGTCCACACCGACTTTTGGCCGATGGAATTTGCCGTCAGCAGTGGGGATCTTCTCCTTTGGCGTCATATACCTCACGAACTCGTCGGTTTGGCTGAACGTCTCTCGCTCAACCACGCCACGAGGCTGCTCGACCAAGTGCTCCTCGAGCGAGAAGGGTGTGACTGTGCAAATATGCGCGTCAGTACGCCTCGTACCAATCAAACGTCTCCTCTGGGGATCTTACAAGCGTGCGAGGCGACCCGATTCGGAGGGAACAAACTCTCCTTGCTGCCCAGCGAGCTCTGGGAGCGACGTTTCTTCGGCTTTTCATTGTTGTTGTTGTTGTTACTTGACCGTGGTGACGAAAGCCCAATCTAATCATCGCAATTGGTAAGTGATACCGTGCTGGCACTCCAAACGACACCATCAACTGAGACCAACCGGAGCGAAGGCGGTTCCACGAGCAATGCGTGGATCGTGCATGATATTCGGTGGTGCTGGCTTGCTATCACATTCCACTCTCAGTCAGTCGATGGTGTCTGAGAAATTGGTGTTGTATCAACGCGGAGAATCATCACCTGGGAAGGCTTTGCTGGCTGGCGGCTTTGGACCGGTTCGTCTGCACCGCCCGCGGCTTGGACGAGTACGAGTACTTGAGCTCATCGCCCGCATTCATCATTGTTAGTCTCTCCAATCCGCAGCAGCTCACTGCGCTCGTGAAGATCCTCCAGCGTGACCCAAACGTGACGACAACCAAG
This sequence comes from Pythium aquatile, assembly GCA_023337775.1. Lineage (NCBI taxonomy): Eukaryota > Oomycota > Peronosporomycetes > Pythiales > Pythiaceae > Pythium > Pythium aquatile. The sequence goes on along the minus strand of JAADXM010000010.1, from coordinate 89,377 downwards.
GCCAGTGTGGGTGGCCAAAAGGTCGCGACGGTTCAATCCCAACAGAGGTTCTATTCGTACGGGCAGCCTCTGACCAGGGGGTCTCGAACCGATAGCTTCCAATGACGTCCGATAGAATCGGCTGTTGCGATCCGATTGGGGCAATTAGATTGTGAGGAGGTGGTGCATTCAGACTCCAAGTCTGACCCGCCGCCGTTCGCTTCTTCGCGAATGGAGATCATGATGGATGCCTATCTTCTCTCTTGTGAGAACCAGCCGCCGGACTCGCGCGTCGGAGAGCAAGCGGCGGCGCTATTATGACATGTTGCTCGAGATTCCAGTTATGATGTGTGAAGGGAGTGGCTTCGTACTCGAACACAAGAGAAATGCCATCGAAGCTGATACTGTTGATGGAGAGCTACCTCGACCTCTGTGGGTCGCCGCCGATGCCAGGGGGAAACCATTGTGCTCGTGGAATCAGTTCTATGACACGTTGCTGCGGATCTCGGTGACTAAGTGCCGCGGCCTCGGGATGCCGGTGGAACAGATGAGGTTTGGCGTCGACACCGACGGTGCGACGTTGCCAATGAAGCGACCGGACTGCTGTCTCATGCATAGAGGGATTCTGTATTTGCGTGGAGAAGAACGTGACGCTTTGGCTCCTACCGGGGAGACGCTGGAGAAGATGATGACCACGATGGGCCACTGGAGCGTGATGCTGCATGGGGATCTACCGTACGTCCTCGCGTACGCAGCTGCGGGAGAGTATCTCGAAATCGTGGCGATTGAACGAAGTATCTCACGGCCACTTCACTGGACATCGATTCATCGCGTCAATATCTTGGCTGACAAAGAAACCGCACTGACGGCTTTTGTGAACCTGGGAACACTGCTGCACGAAATGGCGAGACACTTGCAGCGGCCGTACGGATGCTACCTCGAGCCGTTCAAGGCATCTGCGAATGAACACCGGACGATTGTGTTGATGGAAAACGTAGTCGTACGCACAGTCGTTTATGGACCGGGCGACGATGCAAGACACCTGCAGCGAGTTCGTGACGTATACAAGGCCCTCGAAACGCTGAACAAGCCGAACAACGTCCAGGTGCCGTCGCTACAGACCGTGAAGCTGATCAAGGAGGAGTGTTCGCGGATAATCGTGCATCTCTCACCCGTCGGGTGCATTCGAAAGCCAAATACTCGTGAAGTAAAGCAGTGGCTGCACGACATGCTGGTGGCCTTGGTGCACTGGCATCGTTGTGGATACTGCCACGGTGACGTACAGTGGCGAAACATCGTGTTTGTGCCCTGTAGCAGCGACTCTGAAGGAGCGAGTGCCTCCAGTGACGATGAAGATGGTGATGAAGGTGGCCATTACATGCTGATCGACATGGACAAGTCACGAAAGCCTAACACCAAGGCCATAACCAAGGAAAGAGCACGAAACTACCAGTAGAAGCCGATATATGGCCATTTTTACGAGTGTTCGAATAATTTTAACCGTGAGTGTATACTGGTATCTCAACCGGTATAGCCAGTCGGGAAGCCAGCAGAGTGATGGTCGCCTGGAATGGGGTCCCATCTGGTCTCTGAAGAACGAGTAGCTCACAAGAAAGGCAGTCACTCGACCGCGGATCTGCATCCGTCCCAGCGGCTCCCACGTCCACGAGCTGCACGTGCCACCAGTATCCAAAGACGCAGCGTCGTCTAGTTAGTGGTCTCCGTTGAGAAAATGGCGATCTTCTACTGCCTCATCGCGAACAAGCACTGTCCGCTGGCCGAGTTCAGCAACGGCGGCGACAAGAAGATGAACGAGATCGCGCAGAAGCTGCTCAAGAAGCTCAACTACGAGGAGAGCTCGTTCGAGAGCGTGGCGCTGGACGGCAAGTCGTACTCGTACCGCGTCGACGACGAGATCGTGTACGTGTGCGTCACGAACGAGGCCTTTGGCAAGAGGTACGACCAACTGATCGACTGAAGGCGTGTTTGATGGGGGAATGCTGTGGGGCTGACGCTGTTTGATGTTGTGTGGATGTTAATCAAAGCTCGGCGGCGCTGTTCCTGCGGCACATCAACCAGTTGTTCGACAACGAGTTTGGCATTCGAGGGAAGATGACAAAGCTCAAGCTGGACATGAATCGGGACTTCGCGCCCACGCTCAAGAAGCAAATGGTGCGGACGCTTGCTACTGTCAACGCTTCATGAGTGGATAATGAGAAAACTGATGTGTATGGTGTGTGTCGGATGCTTCTTAGGAGATGTACTCGACGGAGGCCGGCGCCGAGAAGCTTGAGGCCCTGCGGAAGGACCTGGACTCGGTCAAAGACAACATGCAGAAGAACATCAGTGCGTGGCCTCGTCACCTCGCTCACATTCTGCATTCGTGATTATCAATATCTAACTGCAGCTGTGTGTCTTTGTAGGCAAGGTGCTCGAACGTGGCGACAAGATTGAGTTGCTCGTCGACAAGTCGGAACAGCTCAAGTAGGCGTTTCCCTTCGATGGTCTTGTGATCCAAGGCGGTGATGTTAACTGATGGGGTTATTTCCTCCTGCAGCACTCAGTCGGCGGCATTTGCTCAGTCTAGCAAGGCCCTGCGCCAGCACCTCTGGTGGCAAAACGTCAAGATGATGATCGCCATCGGTGTGCTTTGTGCGGTATGTCCGTCATCATCAGAACGCCATTTGCACCAGTTGTCTGACCCATCACTGATCTAACTTCTGGATGATCGTTGCATCTCTACTGTAGTGTTTCCTCGCACTGTTCGTACTGTATATCAAGAACAAGGCCACTTAAGTATTCTAGAATCAAACACGGTCTCTCCAGGGTTACTCTAGCTTTGGTGTAGATGAGCTATGATGCTTTGATGTTGCCTTGGACATCACTAGTGCCACCCCCGAGGCTGCAGCCAACGCCATCACGATCGAGCACACCAGGAAGAGCTGCTCTCGCGCCAGGTAGTTGGAGCCGCCCGTGCCAAGCACGACAAGGACGTTCGTCGGTAAGCGAAAGGTGCCGAGGATGGTACTGAGCCGTTCGGTCGGGAAGTACCGACTGCGCAACGTGCCGCTGCATGGCGAGAATGCCCCGACGCAAACCTAGGAAAAACGGGCACGGCATTAGCCAGGCTCAAGTACAGTCTTCATGATCACTTGCTCACCTCAAAGACTAGAAAGCCGAGAAGGATGAGCTCGAACTGGTTCGTCACCTGTCGAGAAGAGCGAATTTCAGCTCAGTATCCGCTTCCGACAAGGGGGGATTTAGATAGATCTCACCGCCGGCACCAAGAACACTCCACCCGACAGGAAGCACAACACAATGGCAAGATTCTCCTCTCGAATCCAATGGCCGCCAGCCATGTCGTAGAGTTTGCCTCCGATCGCGATGCATAGCATGAAGCTTGAGAAAACGAGTCCACTGGGAAGAAGAGAGTCGGGAACGACTGCATACAACGTAGGATACCACAAGAAGACTGGTTTCAACAAACAAATCAGTGAGCTTGTTCCAGTGTCGCCGTGTCTGATGGAAAATGCTGTTGAGCTCACCGAATACATACATCGCCCCTTCGAACAGCGAGTAGCATAGTCCGACAGCGTATACATGGAGAGACCACCGGCGATCAGGAGACGTCGGAGTGGTCTTCGAGCCAGAGGCCGCAGTTGACGAGCCGTAGTTCTCATTCCACGGAAGGATGCAGACCATAGCGATGACAGTCACGGCGACTGCAAGTCGAAATGGGCCGATCTCACCCATGGCGTCTGCTGTAAGCTGTGCGATAATACCAGCGAGCACTGCCAGTATTCCATTGCCTTCTGATGCCATGGCAAAGGTCTTGGCAATCCACTCCTCGTCGAAACCTTGAGCGCGATGCTCAGTCACCATCCAGCTTTCAAAAGCCGAAAACAATAGGGACGTCGAGATACCGCCCAGTACTCGGCCCACTAGCAGCACGCCCAAGCTTGGAATGTTTTCCATGAGGTTGATCGCGATCTGTTGAATCAATCAACTACAGTAAGAAGAACAGATTTCATCAATCGGAGAGTGATCAATCATCATACTCCGCTTACCTCAAGAGCACAGAAAACCAGGCACGCATTGCGACGGCCGTACTTATCGACAATCGGCCCCACAGCGTTACCTAGAATGGCCGACGACAGGAATCCGGTCAGGAAGAGCGCGCTGATGTTGACTCCGTAGCTCTGCAGGTGGCAGATGAAATCGTCAGCATCACTTCCCGTCTCAAGATCAAACAAACACACCATCAATCATACCTCGTACAGACTGTACATGTGAGTTCCTTGCAGCCAGTCGGCGAACATCACGAGGAAATACACGACCAAGTACTGACGGCGGAAGCTCTTGTACTCGGCAGTCTCTTCGTGGACTGAGGCCTTGTCAGCAGACGCCTGCGATCGTTTGGAGAGACCAGCACCGACATGCAGAGCCAATAGACATACAATGAGCACAATGCAGCATGCTGACGCCCATTGTGGCCACTGGAACTCCTCCCAGAGCCACTGCAGCAGAGCACTTGGCGCTAGTGACGTGGTCTCCATCGTCTTTCTCGTTGCTGCTTTGAAGAGATCCGGTCTCAGGAGCTCTTCGTCTGATTCATCTGATTACATCTGATAACTCTGAGGCAATTTTTCGAGTCCAACCAAATCGTGGTTGCCTTGGCCAGCATCAAACGCAACAACATCAATTGAGGAAGCGAACGAAGATGGACGTGATCAAGTCAGTGGCGCTGAGCGAGGAGTCTGCGGCCAAGATCCTCAAGAAGTTCGTCAAGGCCAAGGAGCAGGAGGAGAACACCGACCTCATGGTAGGTGATGTTAAGTTGAGTGATTGATGGAGACGAGTGATGCTGACGGAGCCCTGTTGATATAGATGACGGAGGAGGTGAAGACGCAGTTGGCGCAGGTGCTCGAGTACTTGCAGACCAAGAACGCCAAGTAAATTGAGAAGCGATTGTGCAGTAATATTATGGTGCTGTTAGCCGACGACTGGTACAAGCTGATGCGGGAGGCATTTGTGGCTGGGTTTGATCGTGGTGCTACTTTGTGTGAAGGCAAGCACGGCATGGTTTCCATTGCGAGTGATGAACCTGTACAAACGAGGTTGTATCTCTAGCAGCTGAGCTGTGCAGGCAGCAGGGCATGGAGTCCTACGGAGCAGCACTAGGCAGAGTTGAGTGCAGAGTGATCGTTGGGTTTTCGAAGAGATCGTGTTCAAGAGCGACATGGCCGTGGATGAAGGAGACAAGCACGTCGGACCATTGCTACGCCACATTGTAGATCACTTAGCGGCATCCTTGTGCTGTGTTGCCTCTACTGTATGATATCCGCATCGCATCGAAACCTCTCCCCGGGACTCTACTCAGCGAGGCTGACTGCTACATATTTGCCTTCGTCAGTGATTGATGAAGTCGACATCAGCAAGATGCGGGTGATAAGCCACGTAGCGCTCCGTTGTCACTAGACGAACTTCCACCGAAGCAACACTGCGAGCCAGCTCAGAGATCCGTTCATAGCCTTCGAAGAGACACTGCCTCTTCAGCCACCGAGCAAGCGACCCAAGAGCCAGTCGAGTGAGGTGGAGATGCGTATCTTCATGGCTGTGCATTGCATTGTTCTTACTGCACTTGTATCCGTGGATGTCTCGGTAGAAAGCCGCTCGTCAATCGACCTTCGATGTGCTCTCAGCATCGGACAGGAGAGCCGGAATGAAATAGTCAGTTCAATATACAAGCTGTGATTGGCTATAATACATATTAGTTCCCAATGATTGGCTGAATATCGCTCTCGAGAAGCCAGTCGGCCACCTTCACGCTAGAAAAGGCGTGGCGCCTTTTTCCAGTGTCATGCTCTGTCCGGCATAGCAGACCACCCACCCAGCTGGAGCGAGCTGCCCAGATCGGCAGCTACGGTATGATAGTCGAGCTCAGATGATCCCAAAGGCTGGCCACGGAGCCAGCCGCTCGGTCTCTTCCATCACTCGCTCGTTGATCTTGTGCGGGTAGAGGAGACCATCAATCGATCCTCATCCCGAAGCCGGTTGTATGGAAGAACAAGCGGGTAAAGTGCACGGCCTTGACAGAGAACAATCAATTGAGGTTTCGTGGCAATGACCCGCGGTAGAGAGCCACGGGTGAGTCGTGGGGACACCTGGGACTGCGAGTGTCCAGGTGGTGTCCGCTGGGGGAAGAATGCCCAGAATCACTCTCGCCCGAACATCAATCAGTGCCGACTGCAACTCCTTCGCCCCACTATTCAACACTCCACTCTCTCACCGCTCGTCCGTTGATCCGATGCCCGCGCCGACTGTGAAGTCCCCGAAGCGCCGCAACACGGCGGTGTACGTCGGCCCCAAGCGCAGCTCGGTCTCCGCCGTGCAACGCTACAGCGAGGAAGACGACGACGTCTCGGATGATCCAGCGTGGTACCACGCGCCTCGCGAGAGTCTGCAGCCCGTGCTGCCCATGAGTGTGCTGCAGAAGCAGGAGTCCCAACGCTCAGACCAGCGTTCCGACTCGACGGCCTCCGAGTCGAGTGACCCAATCTCGCCGCAGTGGGTGACGTCGCCTAATAACACCAAGGCCGAGATGCGTTTGGTCGCCTCAAGCGGCGCAGAAGCCGATGACGAGGACGATGAAGACGACAACCAGGAAGACGACTACTTCCCGCCTGAGCCAACGGCTAAGCTCGTGGCGACGCGGCCGTCACGACCGTCGCTTGCGATCTCCGCCAGCAATGGCCGGGGCTCCTTGTCGTCGTCAAAGTCCCCACAACCGTCAATCACGTCACCTCCTGGACGTGCTGCTGTGCCTGTTCAGCTGCGACCGCGTGGCTCCAATAGCAAGCTCAGCGACGTGAAGCGGCTCTCGCTTGAACGGCTCTCGGGCAGCGACACGCCGAGCAGCCGTCCGTCCTCTGATAGCGAAGACCGCCCACAACGTGGCCGACCTAGCTACCAGAAACCATACAACCGCCAGTCGATGGACATGACGCGTGGATCACTGGATATGGGCGGTCGTGACAGCATGATGCAGTACCGTCCGAGCGACCTGAACGTCCAGGACCTCAAGGCGAACTTTACGCGTCGTGACAGTCTGGCTGCGCTCCACGATGGCAGCGCACCAGTCTCACGCGGCTCAATCTCCCACGCCCCTCGCCAGTCGGATGCCGAGCTGCCTGAGCTCCTCCGAGCGGCCAAGACGGGCAACATGATGTTACTGAAGGCTGCCCTCCAGGACCGCGAGACCGACATTACGCAGCGTGATGCGGTCCACGGCCAGACTGCCCTCCACCTCGCTGTACGCAACGGCCAGTTTGCCGCCGTGCGTCTACTGTGCCAGAAGAAGTACGTCAAGCTGCTTGTGGATGCCGTTGACACCCGACACAACACGCCCTTGCACCTCGCGACCGCCCGGTCTCGCCGTATCACCAAGTTCCTGCTGGAGCAAGGTGGCGCCGACGTGAACAAGGTCAACTCGCGTGGCCAGACGCCACTGGCTGTCAACATTCTCACGACTCGAACGGATGACCCGCTTGTGGCGGAGATGCTGCTGATGCACAAGGCCGACGCCAACGCAGTGCTTGAGGAATCGACGCTTCTCCACAAGGCCGTGGAGCTCAAGCTCCACGAGATTGCCTGTCGTCTTGTGCGATACGGTGCTCGTCTGGACGTCAAGGACGAGAATGGTAAGATGGTCTTCGACAAAGTGAACCGCAAGGTGCTGCGCCAGCTCATCAACAAGATCTCGTTTCCGCCTGTGTGGGTGCCGAACGAGGAGCGGTCCCACTGCATGCTGTGCTCGCGCAAGTTCAGTAAGTTTTACATCGGCGTTCGTCGCCACCACTGCCGTCACTGCGGCCGTATTTGCTGTGGCCAGTGTTCCCACGTGTCGGTGGAAAGCGTGGCGTTCCCGAAAAGCTTTGAAGACCGCTTGAAGAAGGGAGCCGCAGCTGGAAACGACGACAAGAAGCGTGTTTGTAAGACGTGTAGCTCTGTGTTCAAAGAGCGCGAGAAGCCCAACGACGACAAGCGCAAGATGAGCGGCTTTATGAAGAGTGCGTTCGGCATCGAGTGGGAAGAGGTCCAGGGACAGCAAAATGGGCCACGAAGAAGCTCTCTCGCCGCCTAAGAAGTCAGTCGCCCAACAATCGTGGGTTGGTGTATGTTTGTTTGGTGTTTGAAAGTATCTCAACAATGTATGTGTGTTTCCGCATTTGTATTGATGTTGGTCGCTGCTGAGGATAGAAAAATCAAAAACTGCCGAACGAAATCTGCGTCATTGCAACGGTAGGCTTGGCCTTGAGTGATGCGAGCCGCTCTCGGTACTGCAAACCGTAGTTCACAGACTCACGGCGGCCCTTGGGGGCCTGTTCTGGTGGAGTTGGAGGCTTGATCGAGAGTTTTTGGCTTGAGTGGCCGAGCATCAAACGGTGGGCAGCGGCGGTTTGCTCCGGGCCGGGCACGACCAGTGGCTTCTTGTTGCGTTCCATGGCAGCGAGCCACTTGGCTTTGTCTGTGCCCGTGAACCCGAAGCAATCTCGTCCGAGCATGTCGCTTGTAGAGCCTTTCTTCAAGGCGCCCTTGATAGGAGGCAGCATGGATGAATGCGTCGGTGACGTGGCCTCGGTGCCTCCATCAGTGCTAGCTCTTCGTTGATGCAGCGGCGCAGAGAACCGCATTTGTTGCTCGTTCATGTGCTGCTGAGAGGCTTCGAGCATTTTCCGATACCTGGAATCCAGATATTCGTGGCGGGGAGGAGGGAAAATCAACGAGAAATCTATCAGCGTCTCCTCCTCCTCGTCTTCGTGCGACTCGGCCGTTGGCTTCTTGTGGCGTGGAGCAAAGTCCTGTATACTTTTGCCATATTTCTGTTGTAAACTGCGGTTGAGTTGCTCCTGGGCATCTTGGTACTTGGTGACGATCTTGTCCAAGTCTTTGAGACGCTCGCTGTTGAACTTCTGGTAGTATCCAGCCAGCGCTGTGCGTAGATCCTCGGCGTTCAACACTGTGTAGACGCGGCTATCATCTTCAAGCTGAGTCTCACTCGCCTCCTGTACTTCGCTCTGGGTTGGGGCGTTGTTATCGTCAGTGTTGGATGCTGATCCACCATACAGTCTCTTTTGCATCGACTTCGCGAGCTCGGCTTCGTATTTGTCCTTGTCATCAGGCGAGATACGCATGATATCCAGCGTCTGCGAGATCAGTCGTTCTTTGATGTTCCAGTCCAGTGGAGAATCACAGCCAAAACTCGGCAAGTGGTTCACTTCCAGGAGCCACGGCTTGAGTGCTTCGTCCACGAGTACATCCATGCCCAAGATCGCAAACGACGACGACTCTGCTCCAGCGCTAGGCGTACTATACGAACTCCACAGCCCAGACCCATCTGGAGCAGTTGATGGACGCCCTTGCGATGGTTGGGAGAGATCATGCGGGTGCGGCCCAGTCACAGACGCCGAGCTGACTTTGCGGAGGTTCTTGGCAAACGTGGAACGGTACTCCTGGGCCAGCGTCGGCTGGACAGCGAGGATCGCCTTCAGGCAGATGTCGCCGATCTTGTCCCACAGGATATCCACTTTGTCCTGGGCATGTCCCTGGTTCTTGAGCCACGCGAAGAACCACCGTAGCGACCGTTTGCTTCCACTGCCGTCCTCACTGGCGTTCTTGTTGACTTCAAAGTTGTTGGAGTGTTTGTTCACGGCGTAGTTGGTGAGGTGCATGAAGCGCTGCTCCATATTCTCCGCGTTGGGTGTCACGTAGTCCGCTGTACACATTCGCACGAGCCCGTCTTTGAACAGGTACACGCGCAGCGGATTACAGCTCGAAATGAGCACGTAAATGCGCAAATCGAACTTCTTCCCTTCGATCAGTAGCGGGTTTTTCACGTACTGCTGCGCGACCATCACGTCTTGGCGGTTGATTTGCTGCAGGTTGCGAGTGAGAAACACGCCGCGGCCCTGGCAGTTGTGGTCCGGTTTGATGATAAACGTCTTTTGGCTGAGTCCCTCGCTGTTGAAATGTGTCTGGAAGTCGTGGAAATCAAACGGCAGGATCCACGTTTTTGGGCAAAAGTCGTACTCCTCTGGGAACATTTTCTTCATGCGGTCAAAGTTGCGAGCGAGCTTGGACTTGCGCGCGAGGTTCGTCATCCCTGGGAAGTGGTTCACCTTGGCGTATGGCTGCAGCACTTTGAACGTCGCGTGGAAGTCGGGCACGTCGATCCAGTGCAAGTTGCAGGCCGCGATGGCTGCCTTGTCGGTCTCATCAGTTACGAGCAGCCAGCCGCGGTCCCTTGCAATCTTCCGCACGACCTCGTACCGCAAGAGCGTCGCGTTGATGCGAACGACGGGCTTCTTGGCATTGGACTCGCGCCGCTTGCTGCTGCTCTTCTTGTCCATCTTGCTTGGAGCCTCGCTCGTGGATGACTGATGTACTTGGCTTGATCAAATGGCAATCACGTACTCAATCAAACATCAGCGAGGGGCATCACTTGAAGTGGGACCCGCATCGCAATCGTGCCATTGCGTGGGCTCGCGATTTATTTGTAGGAAGCGTGGGCGTGGCCTTGAAGCCTCATGACCAAAAATACCGTTCGAAGGGGTCAAGTTTGGTGTAGACCACCAAATGTAGCCATGTCGCAAGTGATACGCAACCACAGCCACAAAAACCCAAGCACCAAAGCAACTCAGCCCCCACGGGGCGGGTGACCTTCAGGGGCGTCACGGTGGACCTGTTCGATACTGTAGCCACCAAGCAGCATGAATGACTGGCCAAGAAATGGTGCAAACGCAATGATGGGATTATATCACGGGAAAATCACTCGTCACGGTCTCAGTTGTTGGGTGCTTGAGCGCGCCAAACGCAGAGGCACGAAGGCTTACTGGGCGCTCTGGATGATCGAGACGAATTCTGGCTTGAGCGAGGCGCCGCCGACGAGGAAGCCGTCGACGTCGTGGAGCGCGATGAGCTCGTTGCAGTTCTTGGCGTTGACCGAGCCGCCGTAGATGATGCGCACCTTCTGCGCGACGTCGCCCGAGACCTTGGCGGCGATCCACTGGCGAAGCTCCTTGTGGGCCTCCTGGGCCTGCGCTGGCGTGGCCACGACGCCCGTGCCGATAGCCCACACTGGCTCGTACGCGATCACGATCTTGTCCCAGTCCTTCTCGCTGATAATGGTGGAGAGCGCCTCCGTCTGGCGCGTGATCACGTCCACGGTCTTGTCAGCGTTACGCTCGTCCAGCGTCTCGCCGATACAGAAGATCACGTTCAGACCGAGGTCAAGAGCACGCTTGGTCTTCTTGGCGACGATCTCGTCCGTCTCGCCGTAGTACGCACGGCGCTCCGAGTGGCCGGTCAGAGTCCACTTGAGGCCGAAGTCTGGTTGATTGATGAACAAGCACATCAACATCAATCACTGAAGGAGAATCAATCAACCAAAAAACATGAATCAAAACGCACCGACGAGCTGCTCAGCGGCGATCTCGCCGGTGTACGCGCCGAGGCCGGTGAGGCTCACGTTCTGGGCCGACACGGAGATGCTCTTCTGGATCAGGCTCTGGGTGAGCTCGAGGTGGAGCGCAGGTGGCGACACGATCACTTCGACCTGCTCCGAGTCCACCTCGACCTTGTTGAGCACATCAATGAGCTCGCACACGCTCTGCTTCGTGCCGTTCTACTCACCCAAACAACATCAATCAGACAACGGCGCCAACATCGATCAACTGTAGAGCTGCATGTACGTACGCATTTCCAGTTGCCACCGATGACGTACTTGCGGACAGCGGCCATTTTGATTGATGGGGGGAGTGGTGCTTGGGAGGAGGGAGCTCTTGGGGGCCAAAACGTGGAATGAGCTCTGTTTCATGGCAGCTCATGTGATGTTTGCGCCCTCATTCGATGGGTTCCGGCGACAAAAATGGGTTCTTGATTGTCGACTGCAGCGGCGGCGCATGTCGTTTGTGACCCGCGGGTTGATGGGTCATAGGTTACAACGTAACCTTTGTGTTCCCATCCACCAATGGCTTGCGTGGAAATCGTATCTACTGAAATATGTTATCCGGGAACTTTCGTGTTGGACTTTGAGAAGATCCGGCTGACGCTCCAGCGTCACAAAGGCGCGCAGTTGGCTTCAATCAGCTCACAGCTTCATCAGCAATGGCCGACAGAGAGTCTCCGCTGCTCGAGACCTCTTCAGTGAGCTCTTAGGCGGAGATGCTCTTCGCCATGTTACAGTAACTAGGACTACACACTCGAACATGGCGCCGCATGTAGAGATCATGGACGCCAAGGGAGTAATGTTGTTAGTACCTCCTGCGGTGGGATCTGTTCCTCTTGCACCGGATCGGTAGACAAGCCATCCCCCGGAGAAAACAATCTTCTTGTGATCTCCATGTAGACATGACCCCCGCCCATGCGCCTTCTCGAGGAGGACTGGCTGCCTAAATTTGTATTGCGGACACACTCGGGATAGATGGCAGCATCGATCCCGGACAGCTAGTGCATTCTGCCATGAACGCGACGTTCCATGAAGAGTCGGCGACGCGCTGCTGGCGGCGCCTTTAGAGCGTCGCCGCCCCTTCACAACATGGGCCGTTCCACGGTAGAAGGCGAGAATCCAGCGCCAACAGCGACCTTTGGGGGCTCTTCATGCTTCGCGGAATCGAGTGGTTGCAGTGTGGGGTCGGCAGCCCTGCTCCAGGGTGGTCCCAGCCAGCAATCCGAGCGTGGAAGGCACTTTGCAATCTCCTCAGCTCCGCCAAGTCGCTTTTCCTCCTTCTGCTTCGATGGTGCACTTCTCACTCCTGGCTGTGTGGTAGGGCTCCTTTCCGCCACGCCGCCGGGTGTTGCTGCTGCTAATGGAAACCCAGTGGATTGCGTGGTTGGGGACTGGACGACGACGGATGTGTGCGATGGCACGCTTCCCATGCGTACATGGACGGGCAAGCTCTTGACCCATGTCGCTGATGGTGGAGAGCCCTGCCCTCCGTTGACGAAGCAAGAACAATGCAAGCCAGTTCATTGCACTATGAGATCGTGGTCTGCGTGGTCACCATGCATGGCCGACGGCTTCAAGACTCGCACGAGATCGGTGGCGATCTCTCCATTGTATGCGGGCCGCACATGCCCAGATAGCGTCAACAAGGTCAAGTGCTCGTGCGACGACTGCCTCGTGAACGAATGGGGGTCGTGGGGTTCATGTAACGATGGCACGGGCAACAAGACTCGTATCCGCACTGTGGCCCGTAATGCCACCGGGAGTGGAAATAGCTGCCCCGCACTGAGCGAGCAAGCTTCGTGTGCTGTCGAGTGCGTGCTCGACAATCAATGGAGCGCTCTCAGCGACTGTACCAAGAACGCAGCGGGTGACTGGGTGCAGACGAAGACTCGAGGCGTCAAGACCGCGGCCAAGAACGGAGGACCGTGCCCGGCAGCAACCGATCCGACTCGCTTCTCCTCCCAGGCGTGTCCAAACAATGGCTTCTGTCAGCAAAAGTATGCCTCGCTGTATGAAGTCTGTGCCTCGACACTGTCCAAGTGCGCCGCTCATCAAGTCGGCGTGGACTTCAACACGGGCGCGAATATCGAATGGTGGAAGGCGCTCAATGTGTGGGAGTATTGCGACCTCTGCACTTCTACACTTGGTTGCACGGCATACACGTTCCGCGAGAGCGTTTCAAATGACGGAACGTTCGACTGTTTCACGAAGCAAGGACCGGGCACGTCCAAGCTTGAAAACTTGGCCGATACATTTGTCTCCTCGACCGTCGTGAACACGGAGTGCAAAGTCGTGGATAACGTACCTTACGGAAACGCTGTCGAGTGTACGTCAGTGCCAGGGTTTGATACCAGCCGAGTGTACAGGGCGATGTGCGGCCAAATCCGCTGGTACCCAAATCCCCCAGTTGCCGACTCGTGCGATTCGAACTGGTTTGGAACGAGACTCGGAGTGAACTGTACGGGTACCAAGATTGGAAGCGAGGTGCCGTCGAAGCTTCCGCTTTAAACGCGTCTGACGAGCTTCTCTAGACCTCACGCAGACGGTTGGGTACTTTCAACTACCTGGGTACATGTACAAAGAGAAGAAATGCGAGCGACAAGCAGGTAGTGAGGGAGCACGAAGAAATCTGCAATACACCTGCCTTTACTCGTCGATTTCAATGATTTCCGTCTCTTGGACGGCCTTTCGTTTCTTACTTGACTTGAGCTGCCGTGGCGTTGCTGCCTGTACTGATCCTGGCGAGCGGAGTCGCTGGAGCTGGAAAGTGAGACTGCCTCGAGCGAGACGATGATAGGCTGGCCCATCCACGAGGTAGCAGATCGTGTTGTAGGCGGTGTAGCTGATTTCGGGCTGCAAAATATCACTACAGTACCGAAGGAGTAGGTCAGTAGCGAGCAAGCAATCGACATCAACAGAAACAATCGCTCTTACTTACCGAAGGATGAGGTTGATGATCAGGCTTTCACACTCGCTCCGAGGAAGCTGAGCAAAAGGAGGATCCAAATCGCTCCATTGTTGAGCAGCCTTCCGGGTTTTGAGCTCGTCCACGAGTTGCTTCAGGGTGACGCGCCGTTCACTATCGCACACGACACAATCAGTCGGAGATTTATTGCCTAATCAAATGACGTGTACGCACAGTTGCTTCGCATCGAGGATGGTTGTTGCAATCGCCTTTGCGTGCTCGGTGTAGTCCACGATATATACATCGCTTGGCGATCTCTTGCAGTTATCGCACGTCTTCTTGCACGATGCTGCGGCGTCGAAATGCTCGCTGATGAAGAAAAAGATCAGGCATGAGTGAGCCCTACAGTGTCCACACATCCAAAGATAAAGGGGCTCGCCGTACCCGAAGTATCGTGCCATGACCTCATGGCGACAACGCGAGACGTCCTCGCAGTATTCGATCATCAGTCGTAGGTTCCGCATGCCGCCAGCTTCCGAGTGGACGATGTTGATCACGCGCACGACATCTGATGGTCGATACATCAGAATGCACCGCGCTGGCTCGCCATCGCGTCCTGCTCGCCCCGATTCCTGGTAATAGCCTTCCATTGACTATCACAGCGCATTGTCAGTATACTCTCCTTGACGTTGTCTCGGTCTCATCGCTCAGCATTCTCCATACCTTTGATAGCGTGAAGTGGATGACAAATCGCACATCGGGTTTGTTGATCCCCAAGCCGAACGCGATGGTCGCCACCACGACCTGCAGCTCATCGCGGCACCAGCGATGATGGGTTTCCTCTTTGTCGTCCATGTACGCATGGTAGCACGCAGCTCGAACACCGTTCTTGCGAAGCTCCAGAGCAACCTGCTCGGTCTCTTTGCGAGTCAAGCAGTAGATTATGCCAGTATCGGAGAATCCGAATGACCGCACGAGCTCCACTAACGATACCATCGCTGTTGCGTCCTTGTCCGATTTTTCCATCACCTGGGTACCACACCACAAGAAATACGCGTCAACGAATGCTAGCACAAGCCAGAAAACACTACGCACTCACCTCGTAGTGAAGATTTTGACGGAAAAATGACGTGCGGAAGAACACGCACTGGGGGATTTCGAGGATGGCCTTCACGTCTTCAACCAGTCGAGGCGTCGCGGTGGCCGTCAGTGCAAGGATCGGTACGGTGGGGAACTGGCGCCGAAGGATGCCTAGCTTCGAGTAGTCCTACATAATACCAACAATTATCTGTGAAGCCATCCTTTCATTTGATGATGAAGCAGTTCGAAGTCGTACGCTGCGGAAGTCGTGGCCCCACTGGCTGCAACAGTGTGCTTCATCAATCACAAACCGCAGCAAGCGACCGCTTTGGTAGGCCTTCTCCAGTCGTGACATCAGCAGCTTGCTCTTGCTGATCTTCTCCGGTGTAACGAGCAAGATCTTAAGCTTGGACTCCGGGTTCAGGAGCTCTTTGTAGATCGCTGACGCGTCGCCGCGTGATTGATCTCCCGCAAGTTGGCAGGCTGCGCCTTCACCAGCGATCTGATTGAACAACATCACTTGGTCCTGGATCAACGAGATCAACGGAGACACTACTACCGAGAAGCCAGTGTTCTAGATGTAACATCAGAGCATTCCATCAATCAATTGAATGAACATTAAACATCTTTGATGTAGTTGTTACCTTGTGGAAGAGAGCAGGAAGCTGATAGCACAAGCTCTTGCCGCCGCCCGAGCGCATGATCACGAAGACGTCTTTCTTCGAGAGCGTCGCGTTGATTACTTCTCGCTGCACGGACCGGAACGATGGCAACCCGAACGCATTCTGCAGTAGATCCAGCGTAGCCTGCGACCACGGGAAGTCGCCGTCCCATTTGATGGAGTTGTCGTCGGTCGGTGGGCCGCGTTCGTCGTCGTCTGACGCGACTTCTATAGCCTCCTGCGCCGCCATTTCCTGCAGCTCTCTCTTGCGATCCATCAGCTCACTCTGTCGCATGAGGAGCGCGGACAACTCGTCGTCGATCTCGCGTAATTCCGCATCGATCTCCACCAATTCGGCGTCATATTGTGCCGCTGCCATCGCTTCGTGATTCCTGGTGGGAGATGATAAAGTTTGGCAGGCAGGACAACTTGAGATTCCTCCTAAAACCGAATGAAGTGTGTACGCCGTTGTCCATGAGGCTGAGGAATCGTCCACCCCATGGGCCTGTGGAGGAGATTCATATCCGTAAAAGCATTGATTGATTGATTTCGTCCAGTACTGGTGAGAGCAATGATTGATTGATTTCGTTTAGACTACCATCAGCCAGAAGCGTACATCAATCATGCAAGATGCAAACGGTGGTGCCACCGTTGGGGACGCAGACATCAGTCGAAGTGCCCGCAGGCGCTTACTCCTTGCAGCCGCCCGTGATCTTGAGGCACTTGGTGCTTTCGAAGATCGCGAAGAGGTTGGCCATGATGGACCAGCACAATGCGAACATGCAGTAGCAGACCGTGAAGATGCCCATGATCTTGCTGCTGCCGCCGTTGCGCTTGAGCTCCTGAGTCTCGGTCTTCTGACGTGGGAGCATGAACAGGAACACAAGCGACAGGAACTTGCACGCGTACGAGATCATGATCGTGATGGTCACTTCACTGCGGACGTGATCCGTGTCCGCGATGAGGTCGTCGTTCCAGACATCAAACGACGCGTTGATGTTCTTGGTGAGGGTCGTTGCGAACGGGCTACCGAGGTTCATGACCGTGGTCAACAGGCCGTAGCAAGCACCCTCGTTGCCTTCTCCTGCGAGTTCGACGACGACAAACGTGGAGACGATGAAGCTAATCGAGGCTGGGACCTGCTCGACGATCGGCACACCGAGCCAGAACCACTGGTTGCGGATAACATCCCAGACACCCAGCATCGAGACGATCACGTCGATACCAATGACGGCAAACATGGTGACGGCGATGACAATACGCCAGTTCCAGTGAAGTCCGTACTTGCCAGTTGCAATCAGCGTGACCACCATGACGAGGTTGCCGATGATACTGCTGAGGTTGACGTTCAGGTTGGTGGCTTCGATCCAAATACTTGAGATAGGGGACGAGGCAACGTAGCCAACACCGGCAAACACACCCGAGAGGAAGCTGTAGCCGATGATCTGGTAGAAGGCACGAGTCTGCAGGGAATCCCAGAGCTTGGCGATGTAGTTGCTGAAGTCCACGTTGTCGTATTTCTCTTCGCGGACGAAGAACCACGTCATGGGCACCACCGGCAAGCAGCAAATGCCAAGCATGAGGAACACGGTCTTGATGCTGATCGTGAAGTCGAAGTCTCCGCCATATTCTGGTCCGTTGAGCAGGAATCCGACAATTGCTTGCGCAAGGATGATGAATACCGTGCGAACAGTGTAGATGGCCGTCTGCGTGCGGCCTCGAATGGCCTCTGGCTCGCGTTGCGCATACTCCACAACGACGGCGTCCGCAGCGACATCGGCGAAGACGTAGCCGAGCGAAGCAAGCATCATCAGCACGATGTACGTGCTACCGGAATCACGTGCCTTGTCATTCCACGTGAGACCAGCGGCAGCCCAATCAGCACGTTCAAGCCCGGATGCCTCTCGACGGTACTCGGGCTTATCCCAGAAAGGTGCAGGCAGCGACATGAAGCTCATGATGAACAGGCACAATGCACACATCGTCCATCCGAACATCATGAACGGGCGACGGCGGTAGCCACCGATCGCGATGTTGTCGGTCGCCATGCCGATGAAGACCTTGAGTGACCATGGAATCGACAGCAGTGCCGAAGCTGACGTCGACGCTTGGCCTTCAACGTTGAGGTAGATCGTCAGGAAGGGGTAGATGAGACTCGGAAGAGTGCCGTACACGATACCGACGGCCGCATACTGTACGAGAAGACCAAATGACTCCTTCGAGAGCAACTGAGGAGCACCACCTGCACGGAGCGCACCGTCTTCGAGCTCACCCGGCGTAGCGAGGTGGTCGTACTCTCCCTCCTTGATCTTGGCGGCGGATGAGCTGATGTAGGAGACACGCTCCTGTAGACTCACTTTCGCCGTCGACATGGTAGCCGAGTGGTTGTTCTTGAGTGGGCAGAACACTGCGAATTCGACAATGAGCGTTTACTAAAGGGCTGCCATGAGGTAGCCCTCCACCATGGGAGCTCTTCCTCGGGCTACCGGTGCAAGGAAGTCGTGTGGGTGGTGGTGCGGAACACCATACGAGTACTGTCGGTTGAGTGCACTATTTCCCGCCGTTGGACGTAACGTCAACCCAACGCTTTGAGCTGTTTATTACCCACTTTCGATAGTGGGTAAAACACGCAGCGAACCGAATGACGATGTTACTGCACAAAAGCGCACTTGCACCCACAACGCTTGCGCCTCCGAATGTATGAAGTTTTCTCCAATGATACCCACCAGACGAATTTCGCAGAACCACCTTGAAGCAGGCTCCGTGTCCTTATACAACGTAGTGCTTCGCTGAATGGGGATTTCGAAATGCAGTGATTTTGTCTGGTTTCGCGTGATTTTGATGCTTCAGTGCAGCAGTCAAAACGGTGTGAATCACTAAGTGTGATGCACGATTGGAAAGACGGGGATGTCAACGACAATTGTATCTTTCTGACATGTGTCGAGTTGAGGTTCAACGACTTACGTAGCGTCGTCAGGAATGCAAGGGCGCATTCAGTTCGTGTGGCATTGCGCGATCACTCCTTACCCACAATCCAATGAAGTGATGCATCAAAATGCGATGACAAAAGTCCACTGGTGACTGGCGCATGGACGACACTGCAAAAGCAAGAGTCGCAGAATCATGACTCGATTGCAGACATAGACTATTACCAGTCGGTACCGTTGACAGTGCTTGCCGTTTGGAGTCCACGTTCGATTTAATCCGACCACGTCCAAATCGGAGCCAACGAAGTCATCCTTCATTGACCACAATTCGAAATCCGTGCCATGAATGCTCTGACCTCATGCATGGCCATCCAGCCTATGAATGAGAGCACTGAGAGTCTCTTTGACTTAGGGTGATCTCGGTTTTGGGTAATACTGCACTGATCGACGTTTCCATTGCATCAGGTTGTGCATAGAAAGACGATATGTCAACCATTGCACAGAGCCAGTACACCAGTCTCGGTTGCCTGAAAGATACCATCCTGCGAGAAGTTTTAACCAATTTTTAGGTATGCGTGGTCTCGTAGCCTAGCGATTACACATATTAAGTGTATTTTTTATAAATACCTTACAAATGGTTTCTCCAAATAATCATGCCGACTGTGTAATTTACTTCGAGTGCAAGGTATTTTTGGAGAAATTGGATGAAATATTTCGAGAATGATGCAGGTTATTTACAGGAACATCAATGTTCGCCGAAACATTTCTGTCTGACCCGTTCTGAGCATTGTGGGTCAACCAGAGTGGGTGCGAATCGCACCGTGCGATCGCACCTTCTCAGAAGGTGAGACTCACGTGCTTCCGTGCTGCAACAGTGCTGTCAGTGGCAGCCTGGCACCCACGCTCTCCGATCTTCTGACTGCCTGAGGCAGCTCTGCTTTGATCACCAATGCCGTCCGCTCGCTCATTTGCTGTTTTGCTTTCGCTGCTGCCCGCACCGCCCTCAGTCTCACATCTGGGAGCTCCACGATCCAGAGCTGACAGGACGACGGTATTGGACTTATGAGACTTGCCAGTACAGTCCCGGTGCCCACGGCACGACTGCGAGAGACAACTACTACGAGAAAGGTGAAGTGACGTGGTTTGCATTGGGCAAGTTTATCAAACTAAACAATTCTTCGTGCGTACGTAGAGGTCATCCGTAGATCAAGCGGTTGAGAAGACGGACGAGCTGCCTATTCCTTGCAGCCGCCCGTAATCTTGAGGCACTTGGTGCTCTCAAAGATCGAGAACAGGTTGGTCATGATGGACCAGCAGAGCGCGAACATGCAGTAGAAGACGGTGATCATGCCCATGATCTTGCTGCTGCCGCCGTTGCGCTTGAGCTCCTGGGTCTCGGCCTTCTGGCGTGGGAGCAGGAAGAGGAACACCAGCGAGAAGAGCTTGCAGGCGTACGAGATCATGATCGTCATGGTGACCTGGCTACGCGTGTGGTCCGTGTCGGCAATGATGTCGTCGTTCCAGACATCAAACGACGCATTGATGTTCTTGGTGAGCGTCGACGCGAACGGGCTGCTCAAGTTCATGACAGTCGTCAACAGACCGTAGCACGCGCCCTCGTTACCCTCACCAGCCAGCTCAACGACCACGTAGGTCGAGACGATGAAGCTGATCGAAGCCGGCACCTGCTCGACGATCGGCACACCAAGCCAGAACCACTGGTTGCGGACAATGTCCCAGACACCGAGCATCGAGACGATGACGTCGATACCGATGACGGCAAACATGGTGACAGCGATGACGATGCGCCAGTTCCAGTGGAGACCGTACTTGCCCGTGACAATGAGCGTGGTGACCATGACGGCGCTGCCGAAGATGCCGCTCAAGTTGTAGTTAAGGTTGGTCGCCTCGATCCAGTAAGTCTGGACGGGGTAGGCGGCGACGTACGTCATGCTGGCAAATACACCCGAGAAGAAGCTGTAGCCAATGACCTGGTAGAAGGCACGGCTCTGTAGCGCCTCCCACAGCGTGCTGATGTACGCGCGGAAGTCGATGCGGTCGTACTTCTCCTCGTGGACGAAGAACCACGTCATGAAGATCACAGGCAAGCAGAAGACAGCGAGGATCAGGAACACGGTCTTGACGCTGAGCGAGAAGTCGAAGTCTCCGCCGTACTCTGGGCCGTTGAGCAAGAAGCCGACAACGGCCTGGGCGAGGATACCGAAGAACGTGCGGACCGTGTAGATCGCCGTCTGCGTGCGGCCACGGACGGCCTCTGGCTCACGCTGAGCGTACTCCACAACGACAGCATCAGCGGCGACATCGGCAAACACGTAGCCGAGCGACGCTAGCATCATCAGTACAATGTACGTGCTGCCAGCGTCTGGCGCCTTGTCATTCCACGTGAGACCAGCGACCGCCCACTCTTCACGCGAGGCGAGGTCGCCCGCCAGGCTACGGTACTCCGGCTTGTCCCAGAACGGAGACGGCAGCTTCATGAAGCCCATGATGAACAGACACAGCGAGCACATGGCCCAGCCGAAGACCATGAACGGGCGACGGCGGTAGCCAAAGACCGCAATGTTGTCGGTCGCCATACCGATGAAAACCTTGAGCGACCATGGGATCGACAGCAGCGCCTGAGCCGACGTCACGGCCTGGCCTTCGACGTTGAGGTACGTGCTCAAGAACGGGTACACGAGGCTCGGAAGAGTGCCGTACACGAGACCGACGGCAGCGTACTGGGCCAACAAACCGAACGACTCCTTCGAGAGCAGTTGTGGGGCGCCACCCAGACGCAACGCGCCACCTTCAATGTCGCCGGGCGTGACGACTTGGTCGTAGTCGCCACCCTTGGCCTTGCCGGCAGTGGAGCTCGTGTACGAGACACGCTCCTGGAGGCTCACTTTCGCAGTCGACATGGTCGAGATTCTTTCTTGGTCCGAGGAAAGAGGGAGACTAGCGAGGGTCGAGGAAACTTGGCGAATGAAAGAAGCTGTCGAGGTCCTCTCGTTTGGTGGGCATTGCCGGCCTCCAAACGAGAGGGAAAGGGAAGAGATCGGTGCGTGGTGGCCCTTGGATCGGAGACCTCCCCTCTCACTCAGAATTCGCATTCGCCGACAGACAGGACAGAGCGGGAACCACACGCAAGTCGCTCGTTCACAAGTCTGGGAAAGTGTCGGTACGTACTGTACTGTCTCGATCACCCAGTCTGGAAGGCGTCAAGGTGGCGCGAGCGCAGCGTCCATGACTGACATGTTCACTTTTGAAACGCTCAAGCATCGAATGATGGCGACAGGCCAAATGTGCCGGCATTTTCGGGAGACAAAGGAGACACGTGAGGAGACGAATAGCGTGAGTCACAAAAGTCTAATGAAGGGCGACTCTGGCGCATTTGTAGATGGAAGAGTGGACTCGGCTCCCACTCTTTCATCTACACAATTTGCGCTGCGCCTGGACTCACGCGGTGTACGACATTAGGACGAGCCCTGATTTGTACTGTACAGTATCTTTCGCTTCGCGGCCATATTTGCAAGTTTTCAGGACCTGCACTTGAAGGACAGTGTACAACTACGTACAGAGGGACCGATGCCGCCAGCCACCCATGCGTGTTTCCAACTGCCGTGCTTCTTTGATTGATGCTGGGAATCGACAGGAAGAACCACAACCATTTGTACTTCAAAGTAGGAGACTGTGTGCAAGAGACGTTTGGCAATCGAGTGCGTGCAGTCGCTTCTCGCTTCGATCATCAGATGCAAACGAAGTGAACGAAGGCTTCTCTTCGATGGAAACTGGCCTTTGTTCTCAATCGAATTTAGTCACAGCGGCTGATTAGTGTGACTGGCGTTCTCTTCGTTCCATTCTCCAGTTTCCAGTCTTCGTGGCCTCCTACTGTATTCTACAGCACGTCGCTTTCCATTCGAATGGATCGCTACCGTACAGTACACACACGATGAAGAGTCCGTTGCCGTTGGTGGCTATCAATGTCCGTCAAGCTTTGAAGAAGAAAGACCTTCCGCCGATGGATATGCAGTGGTACAGGTCATTCTGGGTGATAAATCGGCTGGGCCGTTCCACGGTGGAACACAAAGCATCTAATGAGACGGACTGCCTCCCATCCACTGCTGCAGTGGATGAGATTCTCCACATGATGCGGCTTCCACAGTGGAATCCGCCAAAAGTCCAGTCCTCCAGGCATGAGATCATCTAGACGTCCTGAAGAGCCCTCAGGGGCCATCTCATTGGGCTCTTCTGGACGTCTCCGACCTTGGCCTTTCGAGCTCATTTACATACAGTACAGTGCAGGGGGGATTGATTGACAGCCCGCCAGTGATGAGAACGCTTTCCCTCCATTTCCAGTCCGCTCCATGCCTCAACTAATCGATCAGCGGCAGGGAACCCGATTAGGAGCCGAGCGATGACATCTGCGTCTGCATGGCGATGAACGCATCTGATCCTCATCAGATGAATGCCACGATCCATGTCTTGATTGGCCGCATCCATCATCTGAGTCTGATGCTCACGTCGTCATGAGTGAGCAGCTCCATCTCCTCCGCCGTCAAACGTGAAGGAAGAAGTCGGGAGGGACAAGAATGGCGACGTCTCCCGTGGAAATTCCTGCCGGAAAGCAGCGCGTGTGGCCGCTCTGCTTGGCCGCAGGCGTGGCCGCCGTTGCTGTAGGCGTCTCACTCGGGTGGTCTGCCGGATCTACGCTCACGTTGGTGTTAGTGGCGGCCTACTTGCCGTCGTATCTTGATGGATCCGAGCACTCGGGTGAGCGATACTGGCCGTGGTATGCGGCTCGCAGCGCCCGTACGCTGTCGGCTATCCCCACGACGCTTGTGTGCGAAGAGGCCATCGACCCGGAGAAGCAGTACATCTTCTGCTCGCACCCGCACGGCGTCATGTCGCTCCACCACGCCGCCTTCGCGAGTGGATCCTCCAAGCCATGTAAGGAGTATCTTTTCATCATTCGTTTGATTGATGTTGCTGATTTTTGATTGATGTAACTACAATGTAGCGTTCCATGACATCTCGCCCATGCACACGCGCAACGATCTGGCTGCGTCGGTCGTGTTCCGTGTGCCGCTGTACCGCGAGTGGCTGATCTGGCACGGGTGCGTCGACGCTGGTCGCGCGACTGCCGAGAAGGTGCGTTCAAAATGGCTCATTGCGTTTGTCCATCAGTGGTATCCATGTGATAGATGTTGACTATGGGATGCTGGGATATCAGATGCTGAAGAAGGGAAAGAGCTTGGTGATCATCATCGGTGGCATCGCCGAGCAAATGCTGTCCCAGCGTGGAGAGCAGACGATCTACGCGATGAACCGCAAGGGCCATGTGCGCCTGGCACTCAAGTACGGCGTGCCAATCGTGCCGGCATACACCTTTGGCGAGACGGATCTCTACACGCACTCCAAGTACGTTCAACTGACTGATGTTTCGACCTGTGATGTCCACTCATCGCTTCTGATTTTTGATGGTAGGATTCTGCTTGGATTCCGTCAGTGGGTGGCCAAGAAGTTTTCGGTCGCGCTGCTGATCGCGTACGGCTCCAGCAAACTTCTGCCGTTCAAGCCGCACGAGGGCGTGGTTATGAACCAAGTGCTGGGCAAGCCCATCGTCGTGGAAAAGAAGGAGAACCCGACGGCCGAGGACATTGACAAGGTCCACAAGCTGTACATTGACGAGCTCGTGCGCATCTTCACCAAGTACAAGAAGCAGTACGGATACGGCGACAAGGGACTCAAAGTTTTGTAGATACTCGAACCGCCACAAGACACACGTGTCTGATAGAAATACGAGGTTGATATAAAGCTGGGGAATGCAGAGAATACTGGGTGTCGGTTCCTGACTGTACGGGTTCGAGATGTCGAGGGTTGGATGTGGTGGAGATCATGCCACGTAGAGTAGGCGCGACTCGTTCTGCTCGTCGCGACGCACGTACTCCTTTTGAACGAGGATGTCGATGTTCTGCTTGAGAGCAGCCACAGTCGGAACGAACTGGCTGCGCAACATCTCAGCCACTTCGATTTGGAGCTGGGGCTGCAGGATGTCTCGGCGGGTCTTGAGGACGCGAACAATAGCCGCTTGAAGAGACATCTTCCGGTCTTCTTCGACTTCGCGGGTCGCAGCCTTCACAACCTTGGGCGACTCGGCTGGGCTGCTGGGAACAGCGGACACGCGTGTCTTCTTGCTTGTGAATGAGGAGTTCAGCTTGAAAACTGAGCCCTCTTCAGATCCCTCACTGCTCAGTATTTGAGCCTGACAAAGAGCATTAGAAAAGCTTAGCTCAGAAGCTGTGCTAACGGTGCGTCGTGAAATCAAATGCAAGTCGCACCTTGACGAGGCTCATCACGTGATGCCGAAGATCTTTCTGCGGGATGTTTGTCCGCTGGGCGATCGTACCTTCCGAGATCTCGTCTTGGTCGTTGAACTGTAGCATTGGGCGACATACGCGTCAGTGAGCTAGATTTTTACAGATTGCAATCTGGCATTCACGCGTACCAGCGTCAAGATGAGCATCTGATAGAAGCTGAGTGAAAACTCGTAGCGCTTGTCGAAGCAGTTGGCTTGAAGTATGCCGAAGGACAGGTGGTGCACCCACAACAACTTCCTTCCGGTACTTCGATCGGTGTAGAACTTCGTGAACAACTGCACGTGGGACTCGACTTCGTGCGGGAGGAGTAGCTGCACATCAGTGATAGCGCTGGAAATCGGCCATGCGCCTGCTGTGAGGACGTCGCAGTGGTACGAGATGGTTCTGTGGAATTCGATGGCGGTTCGGTTGTGCACGGTTGCTTCGACGAGCTGCGTCTCGTTCTCGTTGAGCCATCCTTCGAATGTCTCCACCAGCTCCTATATCAAGGTGCAATGTAAGTGTTTTCATTAGCACATGATGTTGCATCAACGAGCATTCCTATCCGTACCTTGCTCAGCAATTTGTCCTTCAGCATCTTCTGCAACTTCGACACGAAGTCACATCCGCAGATGTCGCGCAACTTCTGAATGAGCAGAACCTCGAGGTCGTTTGCGATGGAGGTACCTTCGGTATCATCACACACTGGATTGGAAAGATGCCGTGCAGAATTCACTGGTCAAGTTGTCGCACCTTTGATCAGTCGTTTCGCAAGGAACTTGGCGTAGTACTTCTTGAAGACGTCCTTATCGTCGATCAAACAGAAGACGACTCCGATGTTATCGATCTTCTTCTCGAGGCTTTCTTCCATGACCAGAGGAGTGACCGATCCAGCTGCATCTGTGGCTGAAAGACGATGTGAAGGCTTCACCGGGCTCTTCGCTGCAGACCCTCGCTTTCTCTCCGGGGTCATCAAGTAGTGTGTGTACTTCGCGAGTAACTCAGGAAGCCGTGGGTGAGAGTTGGCAAACGTCCGACACGCCTAGGGCAAGAACAGCGTTAGGCTTGACAGAATAGGACGGCGTGGTTACATGATGGTATCGTACCTGATCCAGAGCTGTCCGCATCAAGGCATGGAACCCAAATGCTTCCTTGATGAGGTCGAAGTACTTGTTGCGAACTTGCACGAGCGCATCAATATACCCTTCGGGGTTCTTTGCAGCGTCTTCGTGCTCAAACTTGCGCACGACATCCAGACCACTTCGTTCGATATACTTCTTCAGGATGTTCTGTTGAGATACAATCTGTTAGCAAATTGCACACGCAAATCGATCCATGAAGGATGGTACCTTGAATGAAATGAGAGCCTGGTCCTTCGGAAGCTCGGAGAAAAGGGAAAACAGTCGGTGCAAGTCTTCGGTCTGGCTGTTGATGAGGAACGCCTCCGCTGCTTCACAGATCCGCTCAGCATGCTCATCAACAAGCACTCGGCAGCAGGTCTGGCGGGCTTGGATCACAGTTCTACACAACATGGTGCAAAATGAGCCATCGTCTATCAAACTGTGGCGCTTCAGAACAACTTACGTTCGATGTAGCCCTCCTTCACAGCGTCGCTGCTCTTGCTTGCACAGCGTCTCCACCTCCTTGAGGTACTCAGCGATCGTGACTTTGGACAGCAGATCCTTCGCGAGTGATGAGTAATACGAGGCTGTGTCCTCCAGAAAGTGTGACTCGAGGTGCTCTCGGTACAACACCATCGAGTCTTTCTTCACGGTCGCGAGCGAAAAGTACGTCTACAATACCCAAAACATCATCCCAATCTGAGTTCCAGTCAAATACTTCAACGCTACGGACTGCAACGCACCTCAACCAATTCGGCGATGCACTCGCCTTCGTAGAAGCACTCACTGCGGGCATCTCGCGCACTGCGAAAGATCTTCACGGCGTAAGTCGCCAGTTTGTTCTTGAGTCGCGTGAACGCGATGTCGTGCCAGATGTGGAGCGCCAACTACACTCCCGTAAGTACACGTTAGGGCGCATGTTCTATCATCAAGGCCAGACTCAAGGCACTCAGCATACCTCATTGACTGGGTAGACACCGGGCACAGGGGCCTGGCCGGTCTCACAGTGTGAGTATGTGACCCAGTAGCGGTTCAGGTACCGGAACAGCTCAGAGCTGTAGCCGGCACCCGTCGTGAAGTCGCGGAAACTCGTGCAGTAGCTCTTGAGAAACTCGACTTCGCCTTCCACTCGGCGCAGCTCCTACAGCATCCCACCTACCGTGAGCCTCACACATCTCCTATTGCTTCTCATCATACAAACTCACAGTTAGGACGCGCTCCACGTGGGCCACGAGTAGCCCACGCAGGCGGAAGAACAGCATCTCGGCCTGTGGGGCGCCCGGGTTCGTGCAGATCTTGTAGATGCCCCTACACGGTCAGCAGTCAGAAACCAGCGCAACCAACGTAGCAACCCATACAGGACGTACGTGTACATCTGCAGCCACTTCTCGTTCGTGAGCGTCTGCGGCACGCCCGAGACGAGCGACACGAGCGATGGCTGGATGTCCTCCCACAGCATCTCGAAGTTGACCTACAGAGAGCCGTCAGACGCCGGAGCTCCTCACACGGAGAGCTACGTGCATGCGCACGCACCGTGGAGGTCTTGAGCAGCGACATGCTTCGTCAACGCAGAGATGGAGGAAGAGAGAGAGTGTGAGAGATAGCGGGGGATGACAACGTAGCTCCTGGGGAGCTTCAAGGTCGGTGTCGTTTCCTGGTACGGAAACGTTCTCCTAAAACCGTTTTCGAAAAGCTGTTTTGCCGAAGAGTACCGTATCTGTCATAACAATGCTAAGCTCTGCTAGGAAATCTCTGGATATTTGTTTCCTAACTTTCACGAAACAATACCAGCTTTTCCGAGACGTTTGTGTGACGCGGCGATGCTAGTATGGACGCCTGTGCTCTGAACGGCACACATCCAGTACTCCTAGTACTAGTAGTCGTACTCGTCTTCTTCCTCGATCTGGTTGAAGTGCGTCAGTGGCGCGCGGCTGTGGCGAGTGGGCAAATGCTGCACCATGGAAGACCCCTTCTTCATCGGGAAGTACGCGGGAAGATCCAGTGCTGGTGGCAAAAGGAATTGCATCGGTGGTGCGCAAAGAAAGTCGAGATGCCCTTCGATCTCAGATCGGTTGGTCTGTACTCTTCCGTGGTCGACATGATGACGGGGTCGGTGATGATGAAGCCGTCCTTGTAACAGCGCCTTGCAAGTCACACAGCATCGCGCGGCGGTCGTTCGTGTGGTACGAGTAGTGGCTCAGCGCCTGCATACAATCGCTCCACGCAGTTCTCTGTGCAGGGGACCAGCCCGAGTTGGAATTGACCTTCTCGAAGTTGTCAATCATTGGCTCGACGATGTTCATCGCGCCGGCACGGCTCGAGCCAGGCGAAAACGTCCAAATCTTGGGGCGGTTGACCCAAATATCGCGATCGATGACGTTCTTCTCGTTAAAGCGATCCACAATGTCGATGGCCTTGGCGACGATCTTCATCTCCGACGCGAAGTACTCCTCGGAGAAGACCGAGCCAGACTTGAAGAGCTTGCACACGCAGCGCTGGCCGCTGCGCTCTCCGACCGTGTAGACGCCTTCGTACACCGTCTTGAATGCGCCCGTGGCGAACACGCGCGACAGATCGATAGACGAGCGACTGGCGCGGTTCTCGCGCGCGTAGCTCTTGCGGCGAGGCGGCATGGTTGGCGCTCGATGATGCAAATTGTGCTGTGAAGTTTATTGCGGTCGCTTCACAACAGAGCAATATTTCGAACCTTCTTCCAAAAAAAATCGAGAGAACAGTAGCAAAAGCTTAGGTTTGCATATTGGATAGTACGGGTGTGCCCTGCGTTGTGTGATACATGGTGCACTTGACAGTTGCGCTTGACGTGTCGACGCAGCTTGGCTTTGATTGATCGACCGCATTGATTGATCGTTCAGTATGTTGCGGTCGATTGGTGGCCGACGCCCAGTGCTGCAGCAGCGTCTTCCGCGAAGCATCAGCCGGCGTTCGCTCGGCTCCTCCAGTGGTGGCGATGGCGAGGTAGTGGAAGCATCGATCACTCGCACGGGAAGCGAAAGATACTGATGGAGTCGTGTTGATCAATCAAACAGCGGACGGTGGAGATCGGCGGTGTTGTCGCCAAGATCAAACCATCCAAGGTGGGCTGCATGCGATGTATTATGCGTTGGGTAGTAGGTAGGTGACTGATTGATGTCGAGTTGTTTGATGCACAGAATCCGGGACTCGTGCCGCGTGGGTATCTGCCGAAGAACCGCGAGTATCCTCAGGCAAAATGACCGGATCCAAGCCCACTGCATCCCATGCCTTCATCACTGACTGGTCTGTGTGCTTTATAGGAGTTGCTGAGCCACCTCCGCTGGATGATCCAGAAGGATCTCCTGAAGCAGGATATGTTCCTCATCGGGTATGGCCGCTCTATGTGGAAACTGACTGGTATATCCATTGACTTACCATTCCTACATCACTACTATAGTCCGCCTGGAGCCTCTCGTCGCCTGCTGAGTATGCGATTCTGCGAACTTCTGGAGCGTGAGGTCGAGTACATCGCAGTATCGCTGGACACGACGGAGTCGGATCTCAAGCAGCGTCGCGAGATCGTGGACGGCGCCGTGATTTTCACGGACCAGGCGCCCGTTCGTGCCGCCATCGAAGGCCGAGTCTTAGTGATTGATGGTCCGGCTCAGCTTCTGATTGATGTTTCACTGGTGTGGTTGACTGATGTTGTGTGAATGATTGATGGATATTCGCAGGTCTGGAGAAAGCGGAGCGCAATGTGCTGCCAACGCTCAATAACTTGCTGGAGAACCGAGAGATGACGTTGGATGACGGTCGCTTCCTGATGAAAGCGGAGAGCTACGACGCGCTGCTTTCTGCCGGGTACTCGAAGAGCGCTCTTCGGGACCAGAACCTCGTTCGAGTGCACCCCGACTTCCGCGTCATCGCTCTTGGTGTGCCTGTGCCTCCATATCCGGGACGTACGCTCGATCCTCCTCTTCGCTCGCGCTTCCAGGCTCGCAACGTCCAACCATCATCGCCTGGTACGCAGCTTGAAGCTCTCGTGGCCGCTGCTCCGAACGTGCCGCTTCCGACACTGGAGAGGCTTGTCGGCATCCGCGAGGCAGTGAACACCATCGAGAGCATGCACGACGGTCTGTCGGGCAGCCAGCGCATGCACCACTTCGACTTCCTGTCGCTGTCGCACTGTGCTCGCGTGCTGGAGCAATTCCCGAACGCCAGTCTGTCGAGTACGGTCCGCCGTGTGTTCCCTGTGACCAAAGAGGCCCTGGGCCCGAAGGCCGCGTCAAACGCAGAGACACTTGACCGAATCCTCAAGAAGTACTCCTCAGGCCAGAAGCCATCCAACTACTCGATCGATTCGATCGTGAAAGCGGGTGATGGACAGACCGTGGCAGTCGCTGAGGTCAAGTTCCGAAACACACTGGATGAAGGGACGTCCCACGCGATAGCTGTGCCGTCGGGCTCTGCCAAGGCACACACAGACGCGCTGAAGGGCTTCGTGGAGACGGAGATGCATTCGCAAGTGCTCATGGACATGATCCAAGACCACGCTGTCGGCTCCGATATGTGCATTATGGGTCCGAAGGGTAGCGGCAAGTCGGACGTTGCTCGTCTTTTCGCGCATCGCTTAGGGTACGCGACCGAGTTGTTCAGCTTGTTCAAGGATATGACTGCACGCGATCTGCTCCAGCGTCGCTCGAATGACCACAATGGAAATACGCGATGGGAAGACAGCCCGCTTGTCCACGCAGCTCGCCGTGGCCACTTGGCGATTCTCGACGGTGTTCACCGCCTTGGTAGCGACAGCCTTGGCGTTCTGCAGCGACTGGTTCAAGACCGTGAGATCGATCTGGCTGATGGAACGAAGCTTCTGGCTCAGCACAAATACGACGAGATCCTTCGAGAGGAGCAGACGAGAGACCCGTCGGTGGTCGACTTGCCGAATGTCTTCCCGATCCATCCATCGTTCCGGATCATCGCGATTGCTGAGTCGGAGCCTCCCACTTCATCGAAGAATGCAGCTGCGATGGCTGCGTCCGGCCGTGATTCGACAACAGCGTGGCTCAACTCCGACAGCATTGCCATGTTCACCTTCCATTCGCTGCCGACTCTGAGCAAGGCCCACCAGGAGAATATCGTGCGCACGTTGTACCCGAAGCTGCCCGAGGAAACAACACAGTACGTACCACAGCCTCCTAGGATATCTCACAGCGTCGGATCAACGAGGGTGCTTCATTTTGTAGGATGGTATTGTCATTTGCCGAGCGTCTGACAAAGGCGAAGCAAGAGAGCACGGATACGGAGTACCAGTCGCTGAATCTGTCTCTGCGCCAGCTCCTTCGAGCTTGCCGTCGACTGAATGCCTTCCCTCAGCAGTCGCTCCAAGACCTTCGCCCGCTCATGCACGACACGTTACTGACGCAGTTCCTCCCTCCATCCTGCACGAGGCTTGTTGATAAAGTGCTGACCGAGTGTGGAGCTCCGACAAAGAAGATCGAAGCGTCGGACGCCTACGCCGCCGACACCATCCGCCAAGAAGACGGGCGTCTCTACATTGGAGACGTTTCCCACCCAATGCAGAGCCCGCAGAACCCCGAGTTGGTGCCACAGCCACACTACTTCGACATCCCCAAGCACACAAAGACCATGAAGGACATGCTTCAAGACGTTGTCGCTGGTCAGAAGCACATGCTTCTCATCGGTAACCAAGGCGTCGGCAAGAACAAGCTGGCTGACCGTCTGCTTCAGCTCTTGCAGCAGGAACGCGAGTACATTCAGCTCCACCGTGACGTAAGTTCTTCGACGGAGTGTTATGGAGACATCGGCCACTTCTAACTATCCCGGTGTGCTTTTGTCTACAGACGACCGTCCAAACGCTGACTCTCGTGCCAACACTCACCAGTGGTCGAATCGTTTGGGAAGATTCTCCTCTCGTTCGAGCCGCCAAGACTGGACGCACTCTCGTTGTTGACGAAGCGGACAAGGCTCCGCTGGAAGTTGTGTGCGTGCTCAAGGGTCTCATTGAGGATGGAGAGATGCTGCTGGTAAGCAATGTTGTTTGTGGGAATCTTGGGCCTCTGGAGAAACTCATTCTGTTTGGACGTACCACAGGGAAACGGAGTGCGACTGATCGACCCCAATAAGGTCGCGATTGAAGAGTGGCGTGATCGCGAAAACATCATCGAGCTCCACCCCGACTTCCGTATGCTCGTGCTGGCCAACCGCCCAGGGTTCCCCTTCTTGGGAAACAACTTCTTCCGTGAAATCGGCGACGTTTTCGCCAGCCAGTGCGTTGCCATGTGTATACCTGCCGTTGCTCGATGACCCTAATGCCTTGATGTATCTTTTTCGTAGTGCTATTGACAATCCCGATGAAGTGTCCGAGCTCGCGCTACTCCAAGCTTACGCTCCGACCGTCCCTGTGGATATCCTCCACCGGATCTGTCGTGCTTTCGCCGAGCTTCGAGAGCTTGTGGACAACGGCACGATCACGTACCCGTACTCAACGCGAGAGGCCGTTGCGGTCGCGAAGCACCTCGAGCTGTTCCCTGGCGATGGTGTGACCTCCGTGCTGGTAAGTCTTCGACCAAGGATATCGGGTGGTTGTTACGATATCCTGACCTTGCTGCTGCTCGGCTGTTGCAGGAAAACGTTCTCGCGTTCGACGCCTACGACAAGAACCTCCGCAAGCAGCTGTCTGACGTCTTCTTGCGGTACGTGGATTGGCTGAATGCTTCATGTTCCTGCATGCTGGCTTGGCATCTCATGCCTTGTCTTGCTTACATTTTGAGTGCAGCCATGGCCTGGCGTAGCCGTAGGCGACCACATCCAGCGACTAATAGAGCTCTTTGTTCTTCCTGTGGGTGTTGTGCTCCTTTATGATTTTGTAGCCATGGTATTCCGCTTTCGTCTGTGTCGGGTGAGCGTCTCCAAATGGAAGTTCGCCTTGCAGAGACCAAGCCACTGCCAGAGTTTCAACCTACGGAAACGTGGACTTGGAAGCCGGCGAGTGACGCTGTCGTCGTGGATTTGGAGCACAAGAGCAAGCTGCCAGCGTTCGCGTTCCACAGTGCACTTCCAAGACGCAAAATCTTCCTCGACCTGGCCACAACGAGATCGTTCCCTGTGCAGCAGCACCGCACGCAGCACTTCACGGAAGAGGTCGCATCGTTTTGGGTTCCGCTCAAGGCCAACCGGAAGCAGAAGGCACACGCAATGGCTGTCTTCCCAGACAACTCTGTCCATGGTAAGCCATGCTACCCTGTCCACGCGGGACGAGACTTACTGACTGTTTTTTTGTCATGGTGGTAGTCTTGACGAAGAGCCCCATGACGCTGCATTCGTTCTCGAACTTTGAATCGACGGAGCGGTACGTTCTATGTCGTGACTAGCGAGGCTATCCACTTGTCGCTTATGCTTGGCATCTTTCATATCAACAGCTCCCACAGACTGCTCGAGATTGAAGGAGAGTACATGCAGTGGGAGGCCAACCCTGTCTTCCTCAGTATGCCTGAGAAGCAGGAAATCGGGGTCTTCATCCCGTCGACAGGGCTCAGCCTCATCATCCACCCATCGAACAACTCGGACGGACGGGCGGAGTGCTTTACTCTTCCTGACGGCGCTCTTGATGGACGCGTGCACAATGCCGATGCGGGCACTGGTGGCAAACGACGCAAACAGAACCCTTTCACCCAGTGGCTGAGCGGTGGATCCAATACTAGCTGGAAGACTGCACCGACCGATGACAAGACAAACCCAGGAATGGTCGTTCGCTATCAACACGGCGGTTCGATGGTCCAGTTCATCGATTTCGGCGCGAACAAGTTCGTTTCCATGGAGCTGGGTAGCGCTCTTCCTGGTGGCATCGAAAGTATTGCGAGCATCGAGGCAATCGACGCAAACAAGTGGCTCGTTCGAACGGCAGACAACACCAAGCTGGTCGCCATCACGCGTCATGTTCAAGAATCCCGATTCGTGATCCAAGAAGCAACTATCGCGAAGAGTACTGACGACGCTCTTGACTCGAGCTACTCCATCTTTCCCATGGGATCATCCGCGACAGGCTCGCCAGCTTCGTACTCAACTGTCCACCCAGACGCTTACGTGCAGCTCATCGACGCTGAACAGGAATCTGGAGCAGTTCGGAGTTCTATTCGGCCAGCAGACGAGTCGCGGTGGGGAATCAGCGGAGCGTGGAGCGTGAACGGTGGTGAGGCGATTGTGAACACCAAGTCGGATGAATCCGTTGTCGACATGGAGATCACGCACCCGGCTAGCATGTCAACGAAGACCATTGTTCTGAGGGCTGCTGAGACTGAGGATGGCGAATCGAAGAAGCCCCGCGGCAGCTACTCGAATCCGCTCTCGAACTTACCGCGTGTGGTCGGCGCCGCAGCGCTCGCCGACGGAAAGAACTTGGTAACGCTCGAAGAGGAAGGCCAGTTGCGTGTGTGGCAGCTCGACCCGGACACGATCGAAAATGAGCTCGAGTTGTGGAAGCAAATGTTTGGCGTTGGCTCCGGTGATCGGCTCGAGATGAAGGTCGATGGCACCGATGTCGGGTCGCCCGAGTCAATTCCAAAAACAGGACTCGACGCACCAAAGCACGGCAAGGAGGATCCGAAGAACGAGCCGCACGTCGGCGGCAACACGTGGGCAGGTGGCACCGGTGGATCAGACACGGCTGGCCTCGGCGGCCGTGGTGGTCCGTACCGCTTGGACAAGGGCCACAAAGTGCACCAGATCTCACAGGCCAAGAAGGACGAAGTCTCGGCTGAAGCTCGAGCCAAGGCCCGTGCCATGGCCGAGCAGGCGCTGGCGGAACGACTGCAAGAAATCGACATGACTGGAAAGGAGTGGGACACCTACCAAGCGTACTTCTCTCGTGTGGAGCACGAGAGTTC
The DNA here is from genome assembly GCA_023337775.1 of Pythium aquatile. Lineage (NCBI taxonomy): Eukaryota > Oomycota > Peronosporomycetes > Pythiales > Pythiaceae > Pythium > Pythium aquatile. Next base: position 53,960 of record JAADXM010000010.1, on the reverse strand, counting down.
TCAGCTGCGATCAATCCTGGATAATATCGAGTCCTACGCCCAAGAACGAAGCTGGATCAAGCACCAGTCGAGCGGTGAGTTGGATGATGCCAAGCTCGTGGACGGCGTGACTGGTGAGCGTCTTGTATTCAAGCGCCGTGGAACGAGCGACTCGCCATTCCACACGATGCACCAGACCAAGCCAAAGCGCCTCCTGTTCGTGATGGATGTGAGTGGCAGTATGTACCGGTTCAATGGCCAGGACGGCCGTCTGGAGCGCGTTCTCGAGACGTCTCTCATGATCATGGAGAGCTTCGCTGGCTTCGAGTCGAAGCTCGACTACTGCATCATGGGCCACAGCGGTGATTCCCCTGACATTCCATTTGTCAACTTCGGTGAGGCGCCAGCAAACCGCAAGGAGCGCCTCAAGGTACTCCAGCGGATGGTCGCGCACACGCAGTACTGCATGAGCGGTGACCACACAGTCGAAGCCATTGATGAAGCCGTCAAGCGAGTTGTGGAGCAGGACGGAGACGACTACTACGTTTTTGTCGTGAGTGACGCCAACCTCGAACGCTATGGCATTAGCCCCAAGCGTCTCGGTCGCAAGCTGATCACCGACCCGCGCGTCAAGGCCCACGCGATCTTCATCGCTTCATTCGCCGACGAAGCCGACCGCATTCTCAAGGACCTACCCAGTGGACGTGGTCACGTGTGCCTCGACACCGCTGACCTTCCCCGCACGTTCAAGAAGATCTTCACCAACGCGCTCAACCAGACAAACTAAATTAGCTTAGTTTATCAGACTTTGGTGAGTATGGCTACACTCACTTCGGTTCTTATCAGCTGTATCTTTCGAGGGAGTGTTTGTCGTACCGTTTTGAAACCGGTATTGGGACTTTTGAGTAACCTTCGTGCGACATTCGTTCAATAGATCCTATCTGGGGGAGCTTTTTCCCACTCGAGAAGGTTGTGAAGGAATCCGCCGAAGCTACGCAAGCGGCACCAAGGAAGTCCGCATCCCGCTCGGTATGTGCGCGTCTCCAGACGATGATAGCTGCGTTCCGGCGCTTTGATGATAGAGGAGATGTGTATGACGATGTGGTACTGACGTGTGGGTCGTTACGGCTCTCGATTCGTGGTGCTGAACAGAAAGGAAGTCAACAAGATGAGCAGCACTGGCGCAGGTGTACGTGAATATTGGCTTGATACGCGCGGCATGTTAGCTCCAGCGTCCTTAACTGAGCTTTCATATGGACTCTGTGTATAGTACGATTGGTCATCGGGCACGTTCTCGCCTGAGGGACGACTCTTCCAGGTCGAATACGCCAAGAAGGCCGTGGAGAACAGCGGGTGCGACGGACGCGATCTTTGTCATTGACGTGTTCATGGACGCATTTCCTCACGCTGCTTGGTGGTATTCATGGTGTATGTAGCACGACGATTGCGATCAAGTGCACGGACGGTGTGATCATGGCCGTGGAGAAGACGCTCGTGTCCAAGATGCTCGTGCCTGGTACCCACCGTCGCATTTTCGCTATCGACCGCCACGTCGGTCTTTCGATGGCCGGCCTGGTCGCGGACGGTCGTCAGCTCGTGAACCGCTCGCGTGAGGAGGCACTCGGCTACAAGAAGAACTACGGCAGCGACGTGCCACCACACGTGCTGGCCGAGCGCATGGGCCAGTACGTCCACTACTACACGCTGTACGGCTCGGTGCGTCCGTTCGGCGCGTCGATCATCCTCGCTGGCTACGATGCCGACGAGAAGAAGACCATGCTGCACCTGATTGAGCCATCGGGAGTCACCAACGTACGTTCCTGTTACGAGCGCATTGAAGGAGCGGTCTCAGATCACTAATGGATTGCTGTTGTCAAATTTGTAGAGCTACCGTGGTTGCGCGATTGGCAAGGGCCAGCAGGCGGCCAAGACAGAGATCGAAAAGTACAAGCTCTTCGATATGACGTGCCGTGAAGCCATGAAATACGTCGCCAAGATGTACGTTCATTGCCTGGATCTTGCTCGTGTTGCAGCCTGTGGAGAGACTCACAAGTTGTGTATGACAGTCTGCACACGCTCCACGACGAAGTGCGACACCCGTTCGAGCTCGAGATGAGCTGGCTGTGTGAGGAGACCAAGTGGCAGCACCGCCTCGTGCCGGACAACCTCCGCGACGAGGTCGACAAGTGGGCGAAGCAGGCGATCGAGGACGAGGAGATGGCGGACGACGACGACGACGAATAAACGCGTGCCTCCGCTCCCAATTCCCCGTAGGAACGCGAGCAGGTCCGCATGAAGCTGTTCTTACATCGCTGATCATAGCAGCCCAGGCACATGCGTGACGCGATGCAGGCAGCCACGCCAATACCCACGAATATCGATCCCCATTTTTCCATTTTGGTTGAAGCCAATGTCACTATTCCTTCAAATCACCTTTATAGTGACGTGTCACTCCTGTGAGGAGTCATTACCAGCGAATGCTTGTAAAGCCGGGTTGACGACCTCGACAGACGAAGAGATCCTCCTTCAAGATTTGAAGAGTGGGCGGATCCTTCGAATGGCTTTCGAAAGATTCCGATCGAGAAGCCGCTTGTGACGTGCGTGGGATAATGCGCTACGCACGACACGGCGTCGGTCCGACTGGCTCAGCGGCACGCGGTCAAACGCATCGGTCACCGACGATCCTGGCCAGAGTCCAGTCCAAATTCAGCACAACACACCTGGACAGTCGCCATCTCGCACGGGTCTATGCCTTGGACGCTCCAGTGGAGTATAGGGTCAAGCCCTGGGTCCAAAGGACTCCAAGGGCACGGCGCCAGGAATGACTGAGAAGAGCGGCGAATGAACTGACTGGGGAGCAAAAAGTGGGCCCACCCAAGATCAACTGCGTTGGCTGGCAGTCCAGTTGGCCACGGCAGCCGAGTCTGCTCGATGTCGATCCATCCGACGGAATCGCGCTGCAGGAGAAGCACAGCATCGGCTTATTCGGCGGTGTGATCATCACGATCGGCTTGATCATCTTCAAGGGCTCGTCTCGCAGTCGATTGGAGGAGCGGACTTGCCTTCTGCAGAACCAGTCGATTTGAATCAGGGAGCATCCTTCCCACTTCTCCTCTCCCGACGGAGCTTCTGTCGCAGATGCTCGGTGCGCGGGAGTTGACCGGAGGAGTTCTACCTTACGAAACCTGAGCTCAAGGATCGGATTGCATTGGAGGATGATGGCGATGAACGGGGAAATGAATACGAAGTAGTTGGAAATATGGTTTGTATAAATAATCGACGTCGATATAGATAAGTACTTCACACGCCGACGCCGGTGCGGCTCGTTCGAATCGAGAGCTGAACCTGGCGTTGGCTTGCTTGACGGCGTTTCACGAAGGTAAATAAATGCGGGACACATTCTCCGTAGTGACGCAGGGCGGCACACTTGGAATCAACAGGAAATGGCTGGGCTTGCGAGTGGTTGGAGGTGCACAGTGCGAGTTGTGCAGCAGTAGTGTACGCTCTAGGTCTTCCATCTTGGGTTCGTGCAGGTTAACGGGACGAGACGGGAAGACAGCGTCGTCATCGACGACTGACTGACTGCTCTTGGATGTCTTGCTTGAAGAGCCGAGATGCTTATCTCATCGCGTGAGTGGCACGAGCTCGGCTTGAGCGCATCGAGTGCATGCGTCGATCCATCTCTTGGTACATGATCACACTCCACTTGCACTCGCCTGAGCAGTAGCAGTCGTCTTCATGCTCCACCGACCGTAGTGAGAAAAACGACACGCCACAGTTGCCACACAGCAGAGGCAGTCCAGACACAAACGGCGCTCCGCGCGAAGACCGCCGACTGTAGTGCACATAGCGCACGTCACACTCGCTGGCGTCGTCATCATCGTCCTCAAACGCGTACTCTTCGTCCTCGTACTGGGCTTCCTCATCCTCTTCTTCATCGTCTTCGTCGCTCACCAGTGTGTCTGAGGCCGAGTGGCTCGGGCTGAGCTTGAGCTGCGGCGAGCGGTCGCAGCGCTGCCAGTACTGCGCGATCTGCTCGGCCTGCTGCGCCGCGCGCTGGTCCCGCGCCACCGCGCTCTGCGGCTCTCCGCCGCCGCCAATATTCCACATCGGCGTGCTGTCCGTCACCATGTTGTCGCGCTTTGAGTTCGGCTATCGAATGAAAGATGCCTCTTTGGGTGGGTTGAAACAAATTGGCTCGGACTCAAATGGGTGCGACCAAGAGGATTCGGAAGTGATCCAGTTTTGAGGAGAGCTTTTTCCTTCCGCTGGTTTGGTTTCTCCTCTCCTTTGTCTTTTTGCTCCCGCGCTCGAGTGCGAGAGGAGCAAACACACTCACACAAAACGCCCCCTTTCGCTTCCTGGCGGTGGCCCATGCTTCCAATTTTCGAACCAAACAGTTCGCAGAGACTCAGTCTGAGTCTCAGTCAGACTCACAATTATCCGGCCTTTCTTCCTCTTCCCAAATTCTGTTGCAAGTTCCGTTTCCTCCACTGCCTCTCCCCTCCACAGTGTGCCCATCTCCGTGTCGTTTTGCCTTGGAATTGTCAGGACCACCTCCAAGACAACAAATGCGACCACTCTCGTCCGGGAAGTCGCATTTTCGTCTTGCGTTTGCTTCTCGTTATCCCGCTTCCTTTTTTTTCGTGACCGATTGGTGGTTGAACCTCGCCTTTGCATTCACAACAGCCAAGAGGCTACCGTACAAATTGTACCGCCAAGACATCAAGCTCTGGCCTGGAACTTCTGGACTTCTGTGATATGACAAGACACTCTCACGCCAACTCTTTCCATCAGAGGCTGAAAAAAGCGAAGTTCCTTGTTTTGCTGCCTTCCTTTTTTTCTCCGCATCCATCACAAAACACCAAATTCCCCGCGGTTTTTTCTCTACAGTGCCCTACGTATTCACGGGATACCGTACGGTGCTTGCTCTTTGGCGCGAAGGGTCGTGAAATTTAATTCTCGCCAGCCAATCAGCACGCTGGAAACGGAGCTCTTGCCCAAATGGCTTCACTGCGACGTGCGCCAGACTCACCAAAGGCCAAGTGCATGCCAGGTATGGTCACCAGACCGCTCCATACGGAATGGACCATACCATGGTGTGCTTCCCAGAGCTATCGCGATGGTTCATGAATTGGCACAGGCTGTGCCGCGCAGCAGGATTGCTGTGGTGATCACGTCTCACTGCCGGGGATGGCGGTGGTTTCAGAACCGGTATGGATGTATCATGCAGGGCTGTACATCAACCATAAGCGTTATGCATCGTTTTGGAGAGGAGACGTCGGGATCGCGTCCGTCACATATGGATGTGTCATGTCGTTGCGACTATGTGATCTTGAAGCTGGGGGATGCTGCAGGGCGAGCGGGCGTTGGCCCAACGATTGGGGTCCTGTTGCCCGTTCGGAACACCACGAGGAAATGTAGGGAGCAGCAACGCACGACACGACATCCATTATAACTCGTCGTCGATGGATGTGTGGGTCTCTACTGTACATTAGCGTCCAGACAACGGGGGGCGGTTCGTGCTGGGACCCAGTCTCCAGTCAAGCTGGGTGCAGCAAGCAAGACCAACACTAACTATCCTGTGGAGAGAGATGTTGATCACTCGCATTTCCTAGAAGGAATTAGGCCCATCTCCTCACCATCACTAGCTAGTCTCGCACGGCGGAGGCATCCTTCGAAGAGCGGACCTTCGTTCCAGCGGCCGACAGGATGCCCACAACCACACGCCGAAGCACGTAAGCAGGGTCAAGACTCTTGACAAGAGGACTGAAGTGCTTCTTCACTCACACCAGACAACGCCACGCTATGGATTCAGCACGCAAGTGTCTGCTAGTGTCGTGATCGCATTTCTGATCGGAGATGTGGATGACATCGGGGTTTGACGCAAGACGCTCACAACAACGGCCAAACCGGAACTGGAGTGTTGCTTCGAAAATGCTGCTGGATTCCCTTGGTGTGAGTGGCGCCAGTGTTCTTCAGTCACGTGACGCTGTCGCAGCGCCCAATCACTTCGTGCCAGCGCGCCGTCACTTCTCACGCCATTGCGCGACGCTTCACATCGACACTTCAACTTCAGTCTCGCGTTTGAAATGTAACTGCAGCTTGACGGACCAGTATGTATTATAATTTGTATGTTGCCTTTTTTTCTCAGATGCGTTTACTTGTTGTAAATTTGTTGGTCTTCGCGACGGCAGCATGTTGGTCCACGAGATGCGCCGAGCGCTGGAGGATGGCGTCGCGATACTATGGAGGATTCGACAGGGTTAGTGATGTATCTAGGCTGTAGTGGGGATACAATGCATGGGTGGTCAAGTGGGTACCTCTACGAATGTGATGGAGTGGGCGCCTTCGTCGAGTTGCTTGCCAAAATGGAGCTCCATCTCGTCCTCCATAGCGTCTCCGTACTTGAGATAGCTATCCCCACACATACAAGCAAGAGCTGTCAGCGGAATAATGCACTTAGTAAGAGCATGATGAAGTTTCTCAGCGTACAAGATTTTGAGTGCATCGTCTAGGGCGATCTATGCCGCGTTGTCAGCAAGTGAGGTAAGTCACAAGCACTGCAAGGGCTCGGAAGTCATGCCTTTTATGGCAAAAAAAAACGCACCTTGCCAGAGTAGTCCTTGTCGAACATGAGGAAGCAGGTGAGGAAGAAGATCTCGGACGGCTCGAGCCCCGTGCGGTCGCTGCGAGAGCGAGCGTAGCTGTGTTCGAACTCTTCGAAGGAGATAATGCCGTCGAGACTGTCGTTGACTTCCCAGATTATCTCTTCGAGCTGCTGGTGGCCGTGAGGCAGGGTGCACCCCAATCGCTCGTAGACGTACTGGAGAGCACGGATGTCAATATTATAGCGTGACGTGACGTAGTCCTTGCCATTGTGGGCTTCATCGGCCAATGTAGCCATGTACTTGGAGCGCAGGACCGCATACGAGCTGTGCTTGGCCTCGTAATCCATCCGACTTTTGGATTTTTTCAGGGTGTTGGCCCCCTGCTATGCTTAGGATTAGTAATGCGTTGCGACTGAAGACGTTGTCGACATTTCGTACCTCTGGGATATGCTTGGCGCATAGCTTCTCCGCGAGTTTCTGGTGATGACATCAAGTCTCTAGTCAGCTTGGTGGGATGGAAGGCATTGAGTGCTAGCACTACCAACCTTCAGCTTTTCCTCAAGCCGTTGAAGGGGAAGCTCGAATGCGAGCCGTCGGAAGACGCGTCGTAGCTGAAGCTGCTCCTCGATGCTCTTGTCACCGCCGCTACTCTCCTTTAAAATCGCCATCGTTGTTAGTGGTCTCGCTTCACAGAAAACGGTGGCGTCGAGTTGGATAGAAGCAGCATTGTAAAAATAGGAAAATGGCACTGGCAAAACGACGGTCGTGAAGTGAAAGGTTTGCCTTTCCCTGGTTTGTGGAGTCTAATCTTCTACTCGTCTCCATAGTCCTCGTCCTTCGGCTCCTGTGGTTGTGACAGGAGGGAAATGTGTGAGGAACGATAGTGAGGTGGATGTCACATTTGAGACGTACCCGTGGCTCAAGATCTTCGCCGTAGTTGATCGCGTGGTCCACGTGCATAAGGACGGTCTCAATGCTCTCCTCGCGAGCAATGTTCATGGGCACAAAAGCAACCATGCTGAAGTCGTTGATCTACATTATAGCGTGGACATGCAGTCAGGATGAGAACTCGTGCGAGCCAAGAATGATTCACCACGAACATACCACGTTGCAGATCGCCGTGCTCAGCGGACGCCACTTGGGATCCGTGGAGCTGGCCAGGTTCTCAAGCAAGTACCCCGACGACGGATCGAGGTATTTGCTCAGCTCTTTTTCATCCACCAGGTCGCACTTGGTCAGCACGTTGATGTGTGGCAGCTCGAGCTGCACCATCGCCGACAACGAACAAAGCACGCCCGAGATGAACTTGGTGGGATCCGAAATAAATAAAGAGTCGATCTGCAACAAGGTCATTCGCGGCAATTAGCTTCATGAAGACTTTCCATGCACGCCAACCTTCCTCCACGTACCAGGTAGACGCCACAGATCGAGAATCCCCAGTCCTTCAACGCCTCGCAGAGCTGCTTCATCACTGGCAAGTGCGTGTAGAGCTCAATCTGGCCTGATTTTCGACGCCAACGTGGAAATTTAGCGAAACGCGTTTCCGAATTAGTGATGACAATCATGCGCACCTGGGCAGTCGAAGATGAAGTAGTCGTCGTCGTTGTACTCCGTGAGGAGGTCTTGCAGCCAGTCAAGGTTCTGGACCAAGTACCTACACGCGCCATGATGTCAGCGTCACGACACAACCATCTCATATACCATAGTCGATTCCAACGCACTCCATGCAGTACACGAGGCCTCCATTGGGGCCGTAGCCGAGCTCCTCCATCACGTCTTCCACGCTGATCAAGTCGCGGATGTCTGTACCGCCCAGCCCAACCATCAGCCCATAACCCAACGCATCGCACCACCACGCATCAGCACGTACCGAAGGCGACAGGATACTCAAAGTGATCCGCCGCAGGGTCCAAGTTCACGACGTACGTCATGCGTCCAGACGCAGCGCAGAACTCGTGCATGTTGTTGCAGTACGTCGACTGTTCTCGGCAGGCCACCCACACGTCAGTTTGGTTTCTCGCTGCAAAAAGCAGCCACAATGGCACCACACAACGGCCACACTACCATGGAGATGTACATACCTTGCCCGTGCCCGCAGGCCCCATAACCAACTGACAGCAGCGCATCGTAGCTCGCCGATCTTCGTCTCCTTGGTTACGCCTGTCTGTGACTTTGTCTCTGCTTCGAATGGCGATTGGTGGCGCTGTCCATGTTGACCATCACTCCCACGCAAATCTACCGAATCCGCAAGAATTTTACACCCAGTCACGAATACTACCCCAGGTTCCCAATACGACCCCACATGAAGCATGAAGCATTGAAGTTGCATCTTCATCCTTCCAAGGAAACCAACATGAGCGGCCACGCGTCGCCTCGCGCCGCGAATTTGTCGGGACTATCACCCTCCGAGATCGACACATGCGCGCAGTATGCATGGTACGGTGTCGTATCTTCGTCCTGGCGTTTTCCCTGCGTCTGTACGGTCATTCTAAGCTCCGTTTTGTCCGCCACAGGTTGAGCGGTCGCGTCGGCGAGGCTATCGACCTCTACTCGGACCTCGCACGTCTCCACCGCCGCTCGCCGCACGTCCACTTCAAGCTCGGATACCTGTACTTGGCGCTTCAGGACCATACAACGGCCGTCAAGTCCTTTTCCAACGAGATCGAGCGGTACGGAGAAGAGGTTTTCGACTCGCCGCCTGCCCGTGACTCTCCGGCTTCACCACCAAAGACGGCGACAACAAGTCTCCAACAGAAGCTTCAGCAGCGAGCATTTCTCTTTTGTACGTACGCTGGGCGGAGCGAGGCGTATCATGCGCTCGGGGAGGCCACGAAGGCCGAGAACGATACGCTTTTCATCACCAACCGAGGCGGAAACACCCAGCAGTTGCTGCTCGCCATGGGCTGTTTGTACTTCCGTTTTGGCATGCACCAGCGAGCAGATCAGTGCTTTGAACGGTGTGCCGCAGCCGATGGAAATGACCCGGAATACCTCGTGGAACACGCCGAGCTGCGACTGGCTCAACGGCGTTACGCCATAGCGGCGGGTTTGTTCGAGAAATGCCGCCAGAATATCAGCTCAGCGTCGCCAACATACCACCGCGCACTCATTGGAGAAGGAGCGGCACTGATTCGTCAGGATAAGCTGCAAGATGCGGCCATTTTACTGCTCCAGGCGATGAATACGCTGCGGAATGCGATCCACACAGCGTTGAGTGAGTGGAGAGAGTCAGCACCATCGACAGCGGACCAAATGACTCCGGTAACTCCACCGGAGGCGACGAAAGAGCTCATCCACCATTACCACCGCGCCGTTAATCTGTACGGAGGGCTTTGTTTGATGAAGGGCGAGCTGAAGGCGGCGATCGACACATTCTGCTCGATTCTTCAGCCATCAGGAGCGTTCACAGACGTCGTGCCATTCCACCTACAGACGATTTGCATTCTTCCAGGCACCAAGAATAACGTGGGAGAATCGATCGACTCAGTGAAGATCACGACCAAGAATTTAAGTGAAGCCGTGCGTCACCTGACCGAAATGGAATGGCGATACGGCCCAGACGCCTGTCTGTACTTCCATCGAGCCAACATCCACCGGGCAACAGGGGATTTCGATGGGTTTCTGCGCGACCTATCTCTGGTGGAAAGCATGGACTCGACGTTCTTGAAGAAATACGCGGCTCGAGACTGTTCGGGCGACTTTCTTGACTTGGAAACGATCTCGTGGATACCGACCAAGCTTGTAGAGGGTGTACATGACGCACTCGAGTCGAATGAGTATCGCATTCCATCCGCAACGCAACCCATGGTCTCGAGTCCAACCGCTGCGGGCAAGTCACCTAAATCGAAGGCTTCAAATGGCCAATCGTCGATGTTACCCAAGCATCGCGCGCTCAGCGAGGTCAGCATGTTCAGCTACTTACAAGAGCGCGTCAGGTACAACAAGGTAGAGGACGTGTTTGCCCAAGTTTTCCAGCTTGACATTTTTCGGCGATTACCCGAGTCCAAGCGGAAGCCGGGAAAGATCCACTCTGTTGAGCTTCTGCCGTGGGAAGGCGTGGTGTTCGACGATGTCCACAGTGACCATAGCAAGTCGAGTGATGATGACAAGCCGCTTCGAGACCTATTGGCTTCAACCATTGCGAACAATCGGACTCATCCGTGTGTGCACATGTTTGCCGGAATGGTTGAGTTGCAGCGATTCAACGTGGCGGCGGCAAACCAGCACTTCAGTGATGCAATTGATCTGATCGATCGAAGCCCGACAGCCCCTAATTCAAAAGGAGGGGGCGGTGGTGCGACGTCGTCGCTTTCACAGCGTTGGCAGCAGCATCTCCTGCATCAAGCCAAATACTACTGTCTCGTTTGGAGAAGTATGACACGGCGAATGAAGATCGAGATGGAGAAGGCTGTAGAAGACCTGAACCTGGGAGCCGTTGTTGTCCTGGGCGACAAAATCAGCGGTGGTGACAGCCCACTGCTATTGATCCAGAGAACGCTCATCATGCTTCTGAATGGCCACCTCAAGTCAGCTTACAAGCTGTTACGACAATTGAAGAAGAGCATTCGCCAGGCTCGACGGCAGCGCCCAAAATCTCGTACCGCTTTCGGAATTGAAGCGGCAGAAGTGATCGATATGTTCAGCAATGCTGGGCTTAACTCCTTCCACTTGCTCAATCCTCAAGTGCAACGAGAGGCTCTTTTAGTGACGCGTTCATGCGCCGATGGAGCAATCAGCGAAGGGGGTGAGAGCGGTTCTTCCGGAGACGATCTTGGAGGCTACAGTGCTCGAGATCGTGCCCGTGAAAAAGCCGAAGAGGATCGTGAAGAACGTGAGGAGGAAGAAGCAGCTATCTCGATGGTGAAATACGCCTTGTCCAAGAAGACCGGGTCTCCCACCGAGATGCTCGACAAGTTTTATGAATCAGGGCTGCTGAAGCTGTCTCTGACAGGCAGTGTCTCCCAGGTGATACCATTCTTCCAGGCAATCCTTTCGATGGATGAATCATATCTACCACCCACCAACTTCGCGAGTCTCGAGATATTCAAGTGCAAGGAGCAAGACTTTATGGAGGAGAAGCTTTTCAACTGCTTCGTACGACTCGGTAAGAGGTCAAAGTGGCTCGAAAAGAAGATCAAGTGGAAGTTTGAGGCGCTCATTGACTCGAACCTCGCGCACGCGTATCTCCCGACCGATATGGAAACACTTTGGCACCGTGCTAGGCTCATGCAAGACCAGAAAAACTATATGGCGGCGATCAACGACCTCACCGATTGCCTCCAGCTCATGGCGCCGCTCTTCTTGTGGGAGAAAGGCAAAAAGGGTGAGAAAGCTTCGTTTAACAACGAAGCCAAGCGAGTTCAATGGCTTCAGCTGCAGCTTGAAAGGGGTATGCTCCACATGGAGTTATACGACTGGGATCAAGCGATTAACGATCTCACTATGGTCATTGCTCAGTCGGGCAAAAAAAATCCTGCTTTGCAGGCCAGTGCGTACGAAGCTCGAAGCAGCTGCTTGATCCATCTTCGCAGATATGGGCATGCGATCCAAGATCTACAGTATTTACTCACAACCTCCAAAGAAGCGAAGAAATCCAAGAAAGTGACTGCCGAGGAGACTCGCCAGCGTGAAGATCGATTGCTCAACTGTATCTTGGTCGGGAATCTGTACTGTCAACTTGCAGTGGATCAAATGAGAGCGAGTTCAGCTCTCACGCGGAAGGCCTCGTTCATTTCAAACCCGCTGGCGATGAAGGAGGCCAAAGTCGCTCATCTCAACAAGGGATTTCTTGTGCGAGCGACCGAGTACTACGACGAAGCCGAGCTGCTCATGCCCGAGCACTTTCTGGTGCACTACTTCCGCGGGCGAATGTTCGCGATTTCTGGCCAGTCCCAACTGGCAACACGAAGTTTGACGGAGTGTCTTCGCCTGCACTCGATGTTTCTTCCGGCCCTCTTCCTTCGCGGATGTGTCTATGCTCAAGAAAATCTCTTCGTACTGGCACTCGCTGACTTCTACCGTGTTCGCCATCGTGTTTCGACGTACCCGAATCTCCACACGAGCATCGGATATTGCCACCTAGAGCGAGGAAGTCTGGGCAAGGCGGTCGAGTCATTCACAGAGGCCATCCTCCAGAACCCAGCGGATGTGGATGCTCTGTACATGCGTGGATGCACTCTCCAAGAGCTCATGATTCTCGGAAACGCAGTGAGCGACTTTGAGCACGTCATCTCGCTGTCACAGGAACATTTTCGAGCTCATTACCAGCGTGCTGTATGCCACATCCTCACAAAGAACTTCAAGGCAGCTCTCGCCGACATCAGCATTGTGGTTCGCTTGCAGTCCGAGTGGAGGGAAGGTTGGATTCTCAATGGATACGCTGCCTTCTGTGCAGAAAAGTACGATCTTTCAGTCGCAGCATACGGATCGGCCATCGCGTTGCGGGATTCAAGTGCAAACGACCAGTCACGTGAGAGAGACTCGCCTCTGTTTTTGAATCGAGCGTTTGCTTACATCCAAGCGGGGCGATTTACGGCTGCATTGACCGACTTGGCTCTCGCGTTGAAGCGTGATAACGAAAACTATCTCGCTTATATCACCCAGGCCTACTGCCTGTTCCGAGTTGGAGACAGAACGCGAGCAGCTCAAGCACTGGCCAACAGCCTCCCAAACTACAAGCAGATCAAGTTGCCCGATGCGACGCAGGTCTTGGACAGTGAGAAGCTGAAGGCGCAGATGAAGAACGACACGATGTCCCACGAGGTCTCACTGACCAGTGGCTTTGGAATTTCGTCGACACCAGATCAAGCAAAGAACGTCATCCTGATTTCCGCTGGCGCCGACGAGCTCTTCAAACATCGAAAGTATCTACGTGATTGCGAACCGAAGCAGATCCTTCGCCCTCTGTCTCAAATGCTCGCAGAGCGACGAGCTTCGGGTTTGATCCCCGGTATCGAGCGAAGATTGTCAAACGTGAGTCCAGTTGAGAGGCGGACATCGAATTTGAGTACACTGGAGCGGCGCACATCGTCTACAGAACCACCTCAAGGCTCCGAGCAACGACCTCGAGCGCAACGACTTTTCTCGACGTTATCGACTGTATCCACTGTGGATGCAGCGATAGAATTAGCCAAAGCCCGCGCCAAACAGGTTCTACGAGCCAAGTTCATGCGAGTGCTGAAGAAAATCACGTTCCAACACCGCGTGCTCAAGGCCCTGGAGAACTCGACCACGTCCAAGTACAAGAAGAGCCAACAAATGACCCGCATGCTAAACGACGTTTTGCAGCCAACCGTCAAAGTCGGATGGCCGAAAGGAACTCTGACTTCGAGAATCCTTCTGTGGGCCTTCAATGCCTACGGGATCCACCACGCCAATGCTCAAAATATTGACGACGCGCTCATGGCATTCACACTGGCGATCCAAGCGCATCCTTACAACAGCGACGCGTACTTCAACCGAGGCAACGTGTACCTGCAACTCGACGTGCAGCACTCGGCAGTGAGCGGGTTTAATGATGCTATTGAACAGGACGATAGTTGCTTCCGAGCGCACAACAACATGGGAGTCGCGTTTTACAAGATGAAGCGCTTCGAAGAAGCCCAAGACTCGTTTTCGACGGGCTTGCACCACGCATTGTTCGCGAAAGAACGCGCTATATTGATGTACAACCTGGGTGTGACCTTCCAAGCTCTTGAGAAGCCTGAAGAAGCGTTGGACTTTTACCAACAGGCCATCGCGCTGGACTCCTCTCGAACCGAGTTCTTCAACAACCGCAGCGCCATCTTGCACCATCAAATGCGGTACGCAGTCGCACTGGAAGACTACAACCGTGCTCTCCGACTCCAGAGCCGTTCGAGCGATAGCCAGGATGGAGAGAGCGAGGGTGTTGAGAACCGTGACCAAGGTTTTGCGGCCCGGATGAACCGCGCTCAGCTGTACATCGCAATGGGGAACTGCACACTAGCCAACCAAGATCTGAGAGTTGTATTGAAGGCGCTCAATAAAGAACGGGACCAGGTAGGATCGAGTCAGCACACCCCAGGCGACCACACAGCAAGCTCCTTGCAGCATGCAGCTAGTGCTGCTGCGAAGGCCGAGAACATCGCTGCGGATATCCAACTCGTGACGGAGCTGCTGTCATTTTGCCAGAAGTGGCATACCGCCATGCGGATCGCCGTCAAAGATTTCCTCTTTGCACTCCACGCGCTGCCATGCTTCGCACCCTTTGAGTTATCACCTCTCTTCGGGCCTGAGCTCGTTCGACTGCAGGAACGCGAGACAGAAATGGCCCACTGCGATGGTGCGTCCGACGTTGATCGCCTTCAAGTGGCCCCGCTGCCAATCCAAGACGCTTCGTTTTTCGACTATGAATGTGACTTTGGACATTGGCTCGTGGCGGATGATTTCTGCGACGAGAATGAAATGGATGACCGCGAGCTTGACACTGACGTGAGAGCCTGTAAACGAGAGCAGTGGACGCGAAACTACAGTGATGACTTGAGAGACGCTCTTCGAAGTGCTCGCAAAGAGGACTTCGAAGCTTCCGCTCGGTGGCTGCTTCGAGCACACTACAAGACGTCTCTGGACTCTCATGATGAGTATCTTCTATTGACCTGGCGGATCCAGATGACCGTGAATATCCAGTCGGAAGACGATGTTGGTGACGATGAGCATCAAGACGCGGGCTTGATGAAAGCTATCGTTCTTCTACGAGACTTCCTGAGAGAACGACGCACACCAGAAGAAGTAGCACATGATGACGACCTGGAGGAATCGCAGGCCCGATCTGACCGACGCCCTCGACTCTCGACGCTTGACGACGGAGACGACGACCTTGATGACCGGATTGCGTGGCGAGCGCAGCGTCGTGTGATCCGAGCCGATCTGTTCGCACTCCTCGGGTCTTTGTACCAGCTCAACGGCCAAATGTTGGAGGCCCGCATGAGTTTCCAACAAGCCCTTCATTTGCGAAGCGACCACGTCATCGCAATGCTCAACTTCCTGCAGCTGAGTGTGGTCGTGGGGGAGTACGAGGCAGCATTGGACACGAGTCTGCGCCTCTTGGACATGTTTCTGAATTTCAGGAAAGATCCCAAAGCAACTCATCGTGGGTCCGCCGCTACATCGAGAACTCCAATCGGTCTGCTCAATGCTGATCGGTCAGTGGGGTTCATGCTGCCGTCGATAGCGTCGGCCTTTGAGAATGAAGAGATCTCTTCGCGAGGAGCTCAGCTCCTGACGCTACTGAGAGAGTACCAGGGCTTAGTCTCTGCTCAGATCCAGGCCAACACATCCCACATTTTCAAGACTCAGGGGGCGATTGCTCACGTCGTGCAAGAGCTTCGTTACATTGCGGCCACCGAAAAGCTCGAACAGACTCAAAGCCGCACGGCCAAGAGCGACACAGGGCCGTCTCTTCCATTGAGTGAGTTTAATGAGACCCTCGACGAGTACAACGAAAGATTTGTCCAGGATCCGGCGAGCTACGGCAATGAATCCCAGTTCGACGACTTCTACGAAAACTTCCGGGCACAGTTTGCTGAATTGTGCGAACAAGTCGTCAAGACTTTGCCAGTGGATCCTGACGCGGAGAATGACCACGGTCTGTTGACTTCTGAGCCCAAGGCTCAAGACAGCCAGCAAGACACGGAAGCGACAATCGAAGAGTTTTTGGCGAGAAGTGAGTGCCACGGAGAGCTGCCGAAATCCCGCGCTCGAAGAACCGCCACGCTATCAAGCTCTGGTCCGATCTCGGCATCGCCTCGTAGGTCGAGCAGCATTGTCGATGGCCCTGTAGTGCAACCCCAGCGCCCCACGTCCGGAGCCCAGGGTCCTCGGGGTCGGCGACTGTATTCTTGACTGTGTGTGTGTACGGTACGTTTGCAAGCGGAGAAGACTACTTACTCGAAGAATTGGCACAACGCGAGCTTTTATTTCTGTGTACTTGTGCCGACCGTGGTTGTCTATATCGTCGTCGATCCAGCGCCAAAGTTGAAGCGGCACACATTCGCAGACTGTTTGCCGTCAACTCCTCCTGCGCTGGCATCACTAGCGACGCTCAGTGACGGAATACGGTCGGACTGGCGCTTCTGAATCAGATCGGCTTGGATCCGCGTGAGGTCGAGAAGCGTGGTGGCCTCGCAGTTCATCTCGCTGGCCAGGCGGATGGCGGTCTCAAGCGCGATGATATCATCGATTCGGAACCGCTGACTTTCCGCCCATGCTTGCCATTCCTGATCTGGAATCGTCGATGACGAGAGGTCGTCTGCGCCCATACCCAGACGAGCCGGATCTGCACGAGTGGGCTGCCCAGTACCTCGCCCTGTTGGAACAGTGAGAGCGTAGCTACTTGGGAAGGGCTTCTTCGCTTTCGTCACACGCGTGATCTTGCGTGGAGGCTCCGCGTTACGGCCAGTGACGGTCGTGCTCAAACCGGAGTCCATCGCGCCGTCCACAAAGTCTTGATCAGACATGTCTTCATCGATGATTTGCTCATGCGCCGGTGAGATGAACTCCGTGAGCTTGATATACTCCGCCGACTTGACCTTGAGCCGCTTGAGCAGTGCCATCAGCTGGGTGTCCAGGCTCTCCTCAGCCTGTTGAATGGCTGCGCCACTGTCCACCGCTGTTGGTTCACCTTCGGCCGCCTCGTTCACGATACCGATGAGAGAGAATGCATTTGCCACGAGGGTCTTCGGGAGTTCTCGCCAGCTCTTGAGCAACCACTGGATGGCGTCGAGGATGTCCACATCAAAGGCTTGGTCGCCTCGTTGGTCCTTGTGGTCGAGGACGCTGGTCAAGTATACCCGACGGTAGCGGCGCTTGACGGCCGAGAAGATTGTCTGCTGGACAGACTCGAAGTACGATTCGCCGAACGCCGTCTGCGCCACAAAGCGCACGGTCACGTTCTTGAGCACCATCTTCTTGACTTGGTGCGACGAGTACGAGTCCACAAGCAGAAGCACGTGGCGGTTTTCTTCGTGCATTTTCCAGTCGAACGACAGGATCCACTCGCGGAAAAGCGTCGGCGTCATCGCGATCTTCTTGTTGTGCGCGTATGTGAAGCCGTACTCGACTGCCTGCGTCGTAGCGGCCGAGCTCGCCGACGACGTTGCCTCCGCCGCGACTTCCAGTGCGCTGTCACAGATGAAGAACGGATCCAACAGCTCACTGCCGTCCATGTTACAGCAAAACGCGACCGTCATTTGCTTTTCCTGGGAGTTGAGCGCGGCAGCCAGTTCGTTCTCGGTCGCCACGAGTCGCTCGGGGTTCAGCGAGTAGCTGAGCTTGGTCTCGTCCATCCAGTACACATCCCATGGCGACATGCCCTTGGTGGCTTCCACCAGCCCTTCTCGTGACGAAATGAGCTCTGGCTCCACGCCGTGCGAGTTGGGCGACCGAGAGAATCCGTGACGGCTCTGGAACGAGTGCAACCAGCCGTTGGAAAACTGCGGCGGCTCCACGGCTGTGCCGGCCTGGATCTGCATGAGATCAAAGAACACCTGCGCCTTGGCTTTGATCTCGTCTCCCTGGATGCGGATTTGGCGGCCTTGGCAGTACAGGAACCAGTTCGCGAGCGCCGTGTCCAAGTCGGGGTGTTTGACCGTGCGCATGCGCTTGCTGGACCAGTCCTCGGTCTTCATGTGCTCGAATGTGTGGCGCCGCTTGAGCGTGTGCGAGATGGACGACTGCGACGGCACCGAGCTCAGCGAGAACTGGTCTTTGGCCCACTTGCCCAGCTGCGCCTGCGTGAACGTCGGGTTCTGCTTGGCGTACAGACAGATCAGACGCTTCTGCTCGTGCGTGAGGTTCGTGCTGCGGGTCTTGCCCTTGGCTTGCGGCTGGCTCTGGTTCTGTGGCTGTCGCGGCGGCTGGCTCATGGCCATGACGTCCTCTGACGACGCGAACACCGACACCGGCAGCGCGCCGACCATGGCAGCGGACGCGGCTTCCGCTGCCGCATTCGCAGCCGCAGCGTTGGCCATAGCGTCCGCTGTCGCCATGGCGTTGGCAGTCGCCTCGGCCATGGCGGCGTCGATGGCCGCAGCAGAGGACACGGAGGGGGAGGAGACCTCGACGGCCATGGCCATCGACACGGACGTTGGTGCTGGAAGAGCCCCAGAGGAAGAGGAGGAGGTGGCGTCACTCATATTGCGGACAGGCGGACGGAGGAGATGGCTACACTCGGATAGCTCTTCAATGAGATGACGGCGGAGCAGAACCTCTGTTGGGCGATGGCGGTCCCTCTGGTTGACGGTGGAGGCAGGAGGAGAACTGTTCCAGAGGAGTGGAGGGGAGAGCAAAATGGAGAAGAGAACCGATTTTCGGGTGGATGGACCTCAAAACCCCGCCAATTCTGAAAAACCTCGTTTTGAACAGATGAGGTTTTTGATTTTCGAAAAGTGACGAAGAGGTGGATGAGTTCCCGCAAAAGTTAACCCTTGAACTCTGTGGATTCAGACACAGCTACCATCATTCTTGCGTATCATGCGGGAATGCTGGTAGCAAGGATCTTGACAAGCGTATCGAATGATGATGGCAGCCTGTCACGGTGAAGAGCTCATTTACCCAGTGGAGTCATTCCGCGTTCCACCACGCAGAGAGGACCTGCCTGCTGTACTGCGTCTCCGCGCCATGCGTCTCCCGTCTCTCGTGGCCTTCGCCGCTGGGCTCATGCTCTCGTGGGCGCCCTCGGAAGGCCGCCTCGTGCACCCGTCGGATCTCATGATGCAGGCGCTTCGCTCACGCACGTTCGCCCTGGACGCCACGCTCACTGCCGAGCAGGTCGACGGTTACCACCACGCCAGTGGCTTCCCAAAGGCCGGACGCACGCTCGCGCAGAAGATCGCCGAGGCGGAGCAGTTCCTGGCCGAGCAGATCCCCAAGAGCGGCATCGTGGGCACGGGCGTCGCTGTCGTGTACGAGGACCAAGTCGTGCTTGCCAAGGGATATGGACTGCGCTCGGTACGATGCACTAGTTCGATTGCTTCATTCATGTTCCTCCATGGCTGATCAGGGGGTTTGTATGGAAAATAGTCGAAGGATTTGACGTCCAAAGTCACGGCGGACGGCATGTTCCAGATCGGCTCGGTCTCCAAGACGATGGTGGCCGTCGGCATCGGCATGCTCGTAGAAGACAACAAGCTCGCGTGGCGTGATCCTGTCAAGAAGCACTTGCCGTGGCTCAGCTTGTTCGACAAGTACGCGGAGAAGCACCTCACGATCGGGGATCTGCTGTCCATGAACTCGGGCTTCAATGCGGTGCCCGACTTGCCCGACTTTTTCGGTAAATTCCCCACTGAGCGACTGCTTGTCGAGGCGTTGAAGGACTGCGAGCCGCAGTTCTCGCTGCGTGAACAGCCGGAATACGCCAACGTCAACTTTGTCATCCTGGGGCAGCTCATCGAGAGCGTGACGGGTATGCCATGGCACAAGTTCCTGCATGAACGACTGTGGACGCCTCTAGGAATGGACCACACGTTCGCGTCTGCCCCTGAAATCCCTCTGGCTCTTCGTCAGCAGGCACTCAACGACGGCCACTTTGCCTGCGACGGCGAAGTGATCGGTCCGTTTGACCTAGTCTCGGCTCCAGAGATGCAGCTCTCGATCGGCCGCGAAGGCGGGTACAACGCGGCCGGGTCGGTAGTCTCCTCTTCGGCAGACATGGCAACGTTTCTCCGTCTGATCCTCAACAAGGGCAAGGTCGGTAACGTCACGCTGCTTCGCTCTCCTTCCACGATCACAGAGATCGTCTCTGGTAAGAACGTGGCCACGGGTGACATTGGGGGCCTGATGCCCATGATGGGACTGCACTTCGATCAGGAAGGAGGCACGATCGCGGCCGGTTACGGCATCGACATCATCGGCCAAGCCATTTGGGGCCACGCGTACTTTGACAAGAGCGGCGACGTCATCGCACACCAGACACGCACGGGCTTTGCATCTCTGCAGAAGCTCGCTGTGATTTTCATGGGCAACTCTCAGGTGCCAGACTCCCACGCCTCGTTCTACCTCGACCACTACCGCTCGTACGTTCTTGGGATCTTCTTGGATGTTCCAAAGTCGATTCTCGACTTTGAATTCAAGAAGTGGCGTGCTGCGGACCAGCTCCAGCCTCCGATTCCTGGAGCTCCACGCTGCGGCTTCCGCTTCTGGAAGAACCCGCCAGCGAAGACGCTGACTGCGGACGAGGAGGACACACTGGTGGGTACATACGTGGCGACAACGTCCAGCAATTACAACCCAAAGATCAAGATCTCACGAACTGCCAGCACAGACGAGAAGGCTTTGATCTTCGAGATGGCAAGCATCAAGTCGAAGCTCACGTATCTCGGCAGACTGAGTGGTGCGATGCTCATGCTGGCGGACGGCGAGTGGATTCCGTTGCCGTTTCTCGTGACGAAGAACGCGCAGACCGGAGAAGTCGCCACCAGCATCATGGCGGACTACCGCAAGCAGCAGTAAACTGGGATGACGGTAGATGGCTTGGCGAGACCAGCCATCCCTTGTTCGTAACCGAATCGTATCGTAGTATCCAGCCAAATCACGGTCTCTTGCTGGACGGAATGGTCATTTCGCTCATGAGTGCCTTGAAATCAAAGCGAAGTGTGAAGTCGGTCCCTGCGTTTGAGTCACACAGTCAAATCGCATTAATAAAAAGTACTGCAAGAAAGCCACGCCAAGTGGAACGCACCGTAGTGGATCAACGTGAAGTAGAAGATGACGGGGAAGAACACCATGAGCTTGCCTTGGATCGAGCGCATGTGGTACTCGAGCACAAACGCCAAGTGCCTCATCGCACTAATGTTGTAGCGCCACCGCAGCACGAAGTGGAACACCACGACTGACACGCCCTGGAGAAGCGCGTACAGTAGAACTGACTGCGTAGCGGAGATAACGAGCTCCGGATTCTCGTAGAATCGATTGAGCCGTGTGTTGTACAGGACGGATGTCGTGCGGTAAGAGAGCAGCAGAAAGAGCGCGGCGACGGCGGGCACGCTCACTTCAAAGTACTCGATCAATAGCACGCGGTCAACAGCTGAGGCGAGCGCGAGAGCCTCCGTGACGATGACAGTGTCCTCAGGGCTCAGCTGGGCTTTGATAGCCGACGGCCGTCTCAGATTTGCACGCTCAGCTTGGCACCGCTCCAAGATCTCCACTGCCTTTGCTAGCACTTCTCGACGAGGTGTCTTGATGTGGCGATCCATAAAGTATTTGATGGAAATGAACCCTTGCAAGGCGTCGACCGCCATGATCGCACACAACGCTAGTGTCGACGGCGTCGTTTGCATGATCATCGTCTGGTACAGCGAGGCACAGATCTCGACAGTAGAGATGGCGACCTCGGGTCCCATCTCCTCCAAGCCATGCGTGAACCGACGGATGGTGTGCTTCAGCACGTACTTGACAATGGGGAAAAGCACGACCAGAACCACTTGGTTTAGCGTCGACACGCTGTCGAAGATGACGGTGAGACCGGAGTAGAGCCCGAGCTGAGACGTTTGCACCAAGAGAGGAAACTTGTACCGTTTGAGCGAGGCCACGAGCTGTGGGAAGCGCACGAACTTCTTACGCAGCACGGTGGCGTGAATCAAGGCGACCATGAAGATCCACACGGGTGCAGTGAGGAGGATGAGAAACGGTGCCGGGAAGCGCCACTGGCTGAACAGTATCGAGTCGAACGCTGGCATGGCAGCCGACGCGAGGACGGCGACTAAAAGCACGTCCGTCTCTGGGTAGACATGGCGTGGGGTCGATGTCGCACCAAGGGTGAGAAGGAGCACGCCACACGTCATCAGGATGATGACCAGCGCCCCGTGCAGCATCACGGACTGGTTGGCTGCGTAGCCCAAGAGCGGGTCTTTCAAAGGCACGAGCAGTGGGATCGCGGAGCCCACGAGCGCCGGTAGAGGCATCAAGACGAGCACGGCTGCGACGCGCCATCGACTGGACTGCTGGCAGTACGCGTGGAGTGCGAGGAACTTGGCTGATGAGAACTCACTCCACTGGAAATCAGTCGCGGAGGCGGTTGTACGATTCGAATCAGTGGGAGGCGAAGACTCAATTGGCGTAGATGTCGCGGTGGCAGCGAATGGAACCACTGCAGCTAGCTGGATGGCCATCGTGAAGTGACCACTTGGCCATAAGCCAAGCTTGCGTGGCTCAATCGCAGTAAATTGGGAATTGAGCTCTGCCGAACGCAGCCTGTGTAGGCATGAGGTTTTGTGGAGTCAGAGGCTTCCAACCTTTTCATAGCTGTCCGGCAATGCACAGATTTAGCATATGCATCATAACACGATGTTTCTCGAGCTTGATACCGAAAAGGTGCGAAACTCGCACCTATGGGGGGGCAACGAGAGTACCCAGGACATTAGTGAGTAAAGAATGAGCATGAGATCGTTGCAGCCGTAGTAGAGACCACAAAACGGCCCACCACTATTCACGAGTGCAAAGAGAGGGAATCGCTCCTCGTGCTACAGCAATGGAAGGTCCCAAGCCCAGGAGACTCGTCGTGATCACGGCTTGCTTGAAGACGATGATGGCAGATTCATGTTTTCCATGAGTGCGGCGAAGTTGAAGCGGAGACTGAAGTCCGCACCTGCGTGGCATCCAAAAAAGAATGAGAAAAATGCAATCTGACTGTAGGCTGCAGTGGACTCACCGTAGTGGAGCAGCGTGAAGTAGCATGTCACGGGGAAGAAGCACAGCAGCTTGCCCCGGATCGACCGCGTGTGGTACTCGAGCACGAACGCCAAGTGACACAACGCCGACATGTTGTGGCGCCGTCGCAATACAAAGTGGAAGACCACGACGGAGATCCCCTGAAGAAACGAGTAGAACGCACGGACTGGGTCGCTGATGCCACGAGCTCCGCTTTGTCATAAAACCGATTCAGTCTCGTGTTGTAGAGCGTCGACGACGACTTGTAGAAAGAGCGACGTCACGATGGGCACACTGACTTCAAAGTACTCGACCAGCAGCACTTTGTCCGTATCAGAGGCCAATTCCAGAGCTTCCGTGACGATGTATGCGTCGTCTTCGCTGAGGTTCGCTCGCAACGCAGACAGCGCACTCAAATCCACACGCTGGTCTTGGCACCGCTGTAGAATCGTGGCGGCCTGGGCAAATACTTCTCGGCGAGGCGTCGTCATACCGCGTCCCATGAAATACTTGATCGAGATGATGCCCTGGATGACATCGACGCCCATGATAGCACACAGTGTCAGTGTCGACTGCGCGTTTTGCATGATCATCGCTTGGTACAAAGACGCACAGATCTCGACAGTCGAGATCGCGACCTCGGCGCTCCTCTCTTCTAGCGCCTGCGTTTGGAACCGCAGCATTTTCTTGAGCGCGTACTTGACAACGGGAAAGACCAGGATCAGTAGGATTCGGTAGAATGTCGAGACGCGTTCAAAGAGAACTGTGAGCCCCGCGTAGATGCCGAACTGGGACACTTGTAGACTGAGTGGCACGGAATAGCTGGTCAGCAAGCCGAAGAGCTGAGGGTACTTTTTGAAGTTGTCGTAGAGAGCGACTGCGTGGGCGATCACAAAGGACACGATCCATATTGGAGCGAAGAGAAGAATGTAAAATGGAACGGGGAACCGCCACTCGCTGGTCACGAGATGGCTCAGTGCGACCATGATCGCCGTCGTGACGACTGTGACGCCCACTGCTCGCGCCACCGAGTACATGTGTCGTGGTGTCGCGGTGCCGCCAATTGTGAGCAGAATGGCTCCGATGGATAGCAGAAAGATCGCCAAGAAGCTGTGGATCACGTGCATGTGGTTTGCCGAGTAGTCAAGCAGTGGGTTTTGTAGTGGCACCAAAGACGGTAGTGTCGAGCCGATCAGCGCCGGCATAGGCGTGAGCAACAGCACGGCTAGCACCCGCCAGTGGCTGGCTTGCTCGCAGTAAGTGTGGAGAGCGAGGTACTTGGTCGCGGAGTAGTGCGTCCATCGATGCTCTTTGGGCTTACCGTCGTCAAGCCTCGTCACGCACGACGCTTTTGAGGACCCCACAGCGATGGGCACGACGGCAGCAGTCATCGTGTAATAATTCGTCACAGGATTGATGATCCAAGATGGTTTGATCGCCTCCGACGATCTCTTCGTGGGCAGACATGACACAGAGGACACGGGTATCCTCGCCGACTAAAAAAAGCCAACGAGCAACGAGGAACTCGTGTCTTCAACGTGTCCCTTCAACGTACTTAGTTATGAGATTATGCGTCCTTTTTATGTGCAATCAGACATTGTGGGGGAACTGCATCTCGCTCATGAGCGTCTTGTAGTCGAAGCGGAGGCTGAAATCGGCGCCTGAATGGAGTAGCACACACAGATGAGCGTCCTCGCACACAAATATCGATATGGTATGTGGCAAGTGGTAAGTGCGTACCGTAGTGGAGTAGTGTGAAGTAGAAGATGAGTGTGAAGAACAGGATCAGCTTGCCCTGGATAGACCGCGCGTGGTGCTCGAGCACGAACGCCAAGTGGTACAGCGCAGACATATTGAATCGTCGGCGTAGCACGAGTTGGAATACAAGAAGCGAGATCCCTTGCAAGAGCGAGTACAGAAGCACCGACTTTGGTGGCAGTGGTCACGAGCTGAGGATTGTCGTAGAAGCTGTTCGTGCGTGTGTGTTGTACAGCGTCGATGTCGTCTGAAATGTGAGGAGAAGAAACAAAACGTTGACGATCGGCACGGCGACCTCAAAGTACTCGACGAGCAGAATCATGTCCGCTCTCGCCGCCAGCTCAAACGCCTCCTTGACAACAAGCGCGTCACCGGGCATCAAGTCAGTTTGATCCATGGTTTCACGAGCACGCAGGAGTATCGTGACTGCTCTGGGGAACACTTCATGTCGAGGGGTCTTCATGTGTCGCCCCATGAAAAATACGATCGATGCGAGTCCTTGGATGATATCCACTGCCATGATCGCACTCAGCGTGAACGGCGATTGCGAGTTCTGCATGAGCGCCGACTGGTACAGTGAGGCACAGATCTCGACAGTCGATACAGTCACCTCTGGACCCATATCTTTGAGATGTCTGGCGAAGTGGTAGAGCGTTTTCATGAGCAGATACTTGACGACAGGGAAGAGCAGGATCAATATGACTTGCTGCCAAGTCGACGCTCGATCGAAAATGACGGTGAGCGTCGCATACACGCCGAACTGCGCGGACTGGATGAACAGTGGCATTCTGTAGGCTTTGATAGCAGCAGGCAGTAAGGATGAAAAAAACGGTGATCAGAACTGTTCGGATCTCGACAATCGGCGATCAGAACAGTACTGGGCATCGTTCTCGTGAAATTTTAGAATAGAAAGCAATATCATAAAGCAAATATCATGAACCGCACACATCCAGCAGCTCGTCTACTCCAGGTCCTCTTCGTCTGTCTCCTCGAGAAACTCGGCCATCTCTTGAGCAACGTCGGTCGGATCGGTGATGTCGTCTGGATCTTGAGTGCTGTGGTTGATGTAGACGAATGCAAGCCGCTCCAGGGTCAGCTGAGACAACCGGCCACGCTTGTCGGTCTGGATAGCTCGGAAAAAACTCTATGCACGCTCGTTGGAAGTGTTGGTGGGAGGAATGGCGAAGATGATGGCGGCCAGATCCTTTAGCACCTCAAACTTCTTCGGGCAGTAGAGTGCCCAGTACGAGTGAGGGTTCTTGTGTCGTAGCCGTCTAGCATCATCCCATCGCATCCGCTCTTGCACCATGCTCTCCAATGTCTCTTTGAACGTCTCCTCGTCAACTTTGTTCTTCTTCAAGATACCCGCCTTCTTTGCGAATGCACAAGCGCCCAGAACGGCCGTCTCTCGGTCGTCAAGAACAAACTCCTTCGGATCCATCATTGGGTCTAGTAAGAAGGCGACCGCAAAGGCTGTGTTGTGCGCGAATAGCCATCGATCCCAGACCAGCTTGAGAACAATGGCATCAGCCGACTCGTTCTCGGTGAACTCGAGCCACGTCGCCAGCTCTGGCGCGTTCTCGTACTCTTGATCGGTTCACTCCAAGAGCTCCTTGGGTCGTTCGCTCTTGAAGTCCTCGTTGAAAATCATGTCACGGAAAACTTTGTAGACGTGCGAAGGGGGACACGAGTCGGATTCAAGGCGGCGAATATTATCGATCATCGGCTGCATGAAGTCGATGGCTCCAATAACGTGACTCCAGAACTCACGCTTCCGATCAACGACGATGCTCTTCACTTTTTTCAGTCGTGCCTTTGCTTTCGCTGTAGTCTCGTAGCGAGCAAGAAAGTCGGTGTGGTTTGGTGTTGCAAAGAGCTCTTCGAGAACAGGACGACTGGACACGATGCTCCTGAAGCAAGCGGAGACGCTGTACCATCTCGTCAACACTGGTAGAAGAAGAGCGGATCGCCGATGGTAGATGCTGATGAGCTCTTTCTGGAGCTCCTTGAACTTGTGCAGCAGGGCAGAATGGTCACGCGTGAAACGCACTACTTCGAGTACGTCGTCCTTGACTTCAAATACTCCAACTGACTTCTCGATATCCTTGAGCAACAAATTCATGGTGTGCGCTGCACAGCCGATCCCAATAATGGGTTCGCTCTCCTCAATAGCCCCCACCCAGGCGTTGCGCATGTTGTCTGCATTGTCGGAAACGATCTCAGCCACTACGGCCAGCTTCCCCACCTCCTTCATCACGCCGTCGAGCAGCGACTTCACAAAGCCAGCGTCTTGGACGCTGGAGCCAGCCGGAACAGCCTTCCAGAAGACAGACTTCATACCCGGGGCTGCAAGGACGAAGTTGAGCAGCTTGGACCTGCCGCGATCCGACCAGCCGTCCGTCACGATGGAGACGTGCCCCTGCTCCTTGACTCTCGTGATCACCGAGGCCTTGCACTCCTCGTAAGCCTTGGTTAGAAGCTTGCCTCCAATTTGTCGGCGACTGGGAAGTTTGAGGTCGGGCCGAATGCGCTTGAACAGCGCGACAAACTCGGCTCGCTCGACGACCGAAAAGGCGATGAGGCACGTGTAAAAGACACGGGCGACCTGGATATGGAACTCCGCTTGGGAGATTGGTGGCAGTGTCTCCGATGCTGCTTGGCTTGGTCCCTGCGCTTCAACGTCGCGGCCATCGCGTGTACATGTGCACACACAGTGTGAATCACTGCAACCAGTCGCCACACGCTTCCTAATCTTTTGGAGATCAACACGGCGGTGTTCTCGCTGCGCCTGCGAGCGCACTGCAGCCGAGACTTCATCACACACCAGCAAGTGTGGGATAAGGTCCGATAGTGGCTGCGTGTTCGCCAACGTGGTGTGGCAGTAGCGGCACTCCTCGTCGTCGCGCACCTTGCCCGTGGGTTGTTTGATGAAATGCTCCCAGAAGGGAGAGGGCTTGCGTCCCCCAATTCGCAGATACACCAAATCTAATATTCAAGAATGGACAGCTGGAACTGGTTCGGATGAGTTCTGATCGAATTGACTCGGTTGTGAACTGGGTCCACTTTGATGATTTTGATTTCTTTTCCTTCCATAGCAGGCAGTTGAGGGAAATGCTTGAACTGGTCGCGAAGAAAGATGGCATGGGCAACAGCCAGTGTCATGAACCACTCGGGTGACTCCATGAGGATGAGAATAGGCATGGGGAACCGCCAGTACTTCATCTTCACGTCCGCAAACACCATGGTGATCGCTGTGGTTACGAGCGTGACAGGCACGATGCGAGACACCGGGTACGTGCGCTGCGGCGTGGACGTACCACCCAGTGTGAGCAGAATAACACCAACGGAAGACACGCTGATTCCGACGCACACATGGCCGAGGACGCTTTGCTTCGACGCGAAGCCTAATGTTGGGTCCTGCAAGGGTACCAGCGATAGCAGCGCCGCGCACAGAAGAGCTGGCAGTGGCGTGAGCACGACCACGGCTAGCACGCGGAGCGGAGACGCCTGGGAGCAACAGGCGTGGAGTGCCAGGAATTTGGCAGCCGAGTAATGGGTCTCCTCGATCGGTACACTGGAGACAGCTTTCCGTGATGCCTTTCTCGAAGCAGAGCGCGATGCCGTGACGCTTGATACAGGCACGATCATGGACGACATCGTTAGCGACGGGCACCTGGAGGAAGTGCCTGGCAGTCAACATCAACACGTCGTGGATATAATTAGCATCGACTAGCTCGTTGTAACAGTTAAGAACGTATTACTATCCGGAACCGCCGCACCAACAGCTCCATGGACAATATCCCATTCGAGTTACTGGATGACAATGGAGATAGGCGAACGTCTGCGTCGATTGCGCGGCCCAGGCGCCACGAATGGCGATGAAACCCCACGCACTACTGCGCAAGCCACCTCTCCATCGTCTGTCGCGACGGTGGCGCTGACGGAGTCCCATTCGCGCGAGCGCATTGCCGGCAGTCCGCTCGTTCCGGACGGCGTCCGCTGGGCGGAGGACGGCCGCGTGGCCGTCGTGTCGGAAGCCAGCATCATGATCTCCACGTTCCTGAGCCGAGAACTTGAGATGTACATCCAGCACGCGCCGCCCATCTCCAAGAGCTTCATATTCGTGCCGGATTCGACGCACATCGGCCACGAACGCGTGCCGCTCAAGCTCCCCGTGTTCAATGAGCCGACCGACGGACGACTTCCCGCTGGAAGCCTGACGTACTTTCTACTGAATGAGAAGAACCGCCACCAGTACAACCCGAAGGAGCTGTCTCTGTCCAAGAACGACGGCACGGCGTTTCTCGCAGCGACCTGGGGGCCTCGTGGCTCGGGTCCGAACTCGTCCTGTGCCATACTCGCACTCACGTCGTCGTCGCGCGTCAGTCTCCACTTCTCGTCGAGTTTCCATTTGAGTTGGAAGGAAGTCGCTGTGTTCTCTGAGAATTTGTATGAGTTCATGGACTCGCGCCAGTGGACGCTGCAGATCCCAGAGCCGACGACTACGACGCCACTGACGACGCCGTCGAAAGACTCGAGGGAGGAAGCCCAGGCCACTCACACGCCAGCATCGGGCAAGAAGAGAGCTGGCAAGATGAAGACGATGATGGGGTACTCGAAGAAACGCAAGCGTCTACTGGCTGGGACGGGTGATGCCAGCACGATCTCCATGACCGAGTACGCGCGCCGCAGTGGACTCGTGAGCACGCTCTCGGTCGCGTGGTCGCCTTTCGTGACCAACGCGGAGCAGCACACGACGTCGTTGATCGCGTTTTGTGGGAGGACAGTCACGACGGTGTGGGGATACGACTACCCGTCTTTCGAGGCCTTCTCTGCTGCTGAAACCTCAACGGCACCGGCCATTTCCAACGCGGCAGACGCGTCCAGTCCGTTCCTGTCGTCGACGCCGTTTGTGTGGCTCGACACAGAAAAGCACGGCTGGATTTCAACGAGTACGTGGCAGCAAATGCATCGCATACCAGGCAAGCCAACGTCGGAGCTGCGGCTCGCGATGGGTACTGCAGAGGGCAAGGTTCTGCTAGCGGACATTCCCGTGATGCCTCGTGACATGCACGTTTCCGAAGTGCCGATCGACCGCGTCATCCTTGCACCGCACATGCAGCCAGTCTACAGCATCCGTCTTGGCGCACGCAACACGTACACCAACAGCGACCGTAATGACTTAGTGGTCGCGTCCGGATCGCGTATCTCGGTGTGGAACATCAACAAGAAGCGAGCCCAGCCACTGTCGTGGAAGGCCCACACGGGTAACGTGACGGGGCTGGATGTGGGTTATTTCGGCGAGAAGATCTTCTCGTGTGGAGTCGATGGTAAGATCCGATTGTGGGAGACAGAGACGGCGAAGGAGATCCCATTTGTCGCGAACAGTGCTAGCAGCGACGAAACGCCAGCCACGCACTCGGATTCCCAGCCAGCACACCCCCAATACCCGATGTTTGGTCTGTCAGTGTCTCCGAACTCGGCTCAAGTCGCGTGTATGTACGTGATCCCGCCGGCCGCTCGACCCAACCGCAAGTCCCAAGCCGACGTGTCGTACAGCCGCGTCTCGATCTCGCTCGAGTACCTGCCCACGCCGTACGCGTCAAACGCGAACCAATTCGTGCAGACCATGTGCAACATCCTCCAGCAGGGTCGCGATATAAGTACGATGGCCGACGTGCTGTGGCTCTGTCACGAAGACAATGCTACCATCACGTCATTACAAGGCACTGCGGACTTGACTCTCCCGCATTTGCTGAACAAGCTCAAAGGTGTCAGCGATGGTCGCAACGGAGAAGAAGCACGCAAGCCTCTGTACTTGAGTCTGTGTGGTGAGCTAGAGAAGCGCTACTACGAGTCCGTCCAGTCAGCATCATCCGATGAAGTCGAGAAGGTCCCTCTCTTCCTGCAAGCGTCATTTTTGCTGCGAAGTTGTGTCACCCCTGCAGAGCACCACGTCACGATCCGAGACGAGGCGCTGCCGAAGATCAAGCGCACGCTGTACGCGTTTTGGGCCGAGCGGTGCTTGAAGGAGCTTCTCGCGTCCCACAGCCAAGTGCAGAACTTTGCCGACATCTCCAAGACCGAACGAATCAGCGCATTGCTCATGGCCGACTTTCTCAGTGTCCAGCAGCCCATGGGCACGACGAGCGAGCGACTCGTGACAACGATCTACAACAGATTGGGATCGGAGGAGAACATCGCTCGGTGGGCTGCGTACCTGAAAGAGCGAGTGGACTACGCGGCTCAGGCGCGTCAGGACGCTACGAGGAATGCCGTCTCGGCACCTGTTGCTGATGTTCCAGTGCCGCCCGTGCCTCCACCTCGTCAGACGTGTTTCATCTGTGACGAAGCCGTTCCATTCGGCGAGTTGGACCAGTTTTGCTCGTCCGGCCATGTCCAAGACCGCTGCTTCCTCTCGTTCCAAGTGCTTTCGTCGATGGACACGTGGAAATGCATGGGCTGCGGAGCCTCCGCCTGCGAGATCGACTTTTCACACGGCCGCTCGCCGTTCTACTTGCTGGAAAGCCAGTCCAAGGCGCTCACGAAGATCTCGACCACGAGCACGATGCAGATCGTGTGTCGACTGTGCGGAAACTACTGCAGCTTCCTGCGCTACTAGCCTCTCAGTGTAGGAATGTGACAACTCACGAGGTTCAGCTCCGACATGGCAATTCATTCGTGATGACATCCTTCAGTTCTGTCGTGTTTGGTCAAGGCTTTTTGGTTTGATGCAAGCATAGTGCCCTTTGCTTCCTCAGTCAGAATACCCGGCTGTGATAATGCAGCTCACCACTGCCGTGGAATCATGTCCGTGAAAGGACTCAAGGACGTTCAGAGAAAGAGGGATTTCATGCGGGTCAAGTCCAGCTACCAAGGCAGCTTTCCTCGCACAGCTGAGCAAGCACACTCAACTGCATCGCAGGGCTCGAGCGGAGGCCCACTCAAGCCCCTTGCACAAAATCCGCCCGGACAGAAGAACGCAAAAAGCTTGCGGTTCAACCCAGTGACGGAATGAGATCGGATGAGACTTGTATTAGTAAAAACACCGTAGTCCACCACCTGACGTACTTGGGTCTTGAGCTTGCCGTGGCTGCCACAGGTCAATCACTGAACGAAAGCGATGCGCTTATTCGTCCATGTGGCCCTTCTCGCTGACGTAGATACCATCGAGGAACTTACGGATATCCTTCTTCTTGACGAGGCACGACTGCGTGATGTTGGCGGCGTCCTGGGAGACCTTGGTGAGGTCAATGCCCGAGAGCTCGATCTGGTCCTTGATGTCGGCCGAGCGCTCGTAGGTGACACCCTCCGAGAGGACGACCTTGCGCACACGCTTCTCACCGAGGAAGTTACGGATCTCGACGGTGTTGTTCTCGAACGTGACGTTGATCGGGAAGTGGGCGTACACGAAACGCATCTTGTACTTGTAGCCGACCTGGACACCCGTGATCATGTTCTCGATCAGCGAGCAGATCGTGCGCACGCACGCGAGCTGCTTGCGGTTGCCGAACCACAGGTCCACACGGAGCTGGGTTGGCTTGAGGAGGCGCATGTCGAGCGCGACGTGACGGAAGTCACGCGTGATCGAGCCCTTCTTGCCCTCCACGGTGACCTTGCGGCCATCGAGGGTGAGCTTGACGCCCTCTGGGATCTCAACGAAGCGGGTAGCGAGCAACTGACGAACCATGGTGAATGGGACTGCAAAATCTCAAGTGGTGTTGGCTCTGGGCTCGATGCAACAGGCGCCGCCGACACAGGATGGAGCGCCACCACCACCAACCAACCAACCAACGGAGCTGCTCGCGGAGGGATCATTTCAACAAATCATATGGTGGTCAAATCGAATAGAGAGCTTTCATTCGCTTAAATATTTGCTCTATTTCAGCCAATAGAATGAGGTATTGGATGGTTTATGGCCAATGAGATGAAGGCTGTTGCTTTTCAACTCTGGCTGTGCAGTTCGAGAGCGACGACAGCGATCATGGCGGAGAGTGCGAGCGATGCGCGGCTTGGTGAGCGCCCGATATGATATCTGGTGAGCCTAAGGTGTCGTGACTGTATGTGCTAATGAGTTGGTGTGCTGTTGTTTAGAAAAAGCCAAGGCTGCGGCCAAGAACATGCTCGTCGGCGCAAGTCTGACCGGTGCGAAGCGACTCGAATCCCACGCTGTTGCTACTAAACTTCTATTAACTCAATAAACGCTATCACTATGTCGCTGTAGGCCTTGCTGGCGCCACATGGGGCGCGTGCTTGGCGACTGTCCGCAATGAGAGCATCAAGTTCTACGCTGCGTCCATGGGCGCCAACTTCTTCCTCGTCTCCTCCACGTTCATTGGTACTCTACGCCCGCTAGTACGAGTCCTCATCCTCCTTTCTGAGACGTGGCTTGTTATGATGTGGTGTAGCCATGGAGGAGATCATCGCCGACAAGCGTGGCAAGCGCGACATCACCACTGGCGCGGCCGCCGGCGGTATCACGGGCGGCTTCTTCGCCTCCGTTGTAGGTACGTCCATCCGTCGTGAACTTTACAGCCTGCGACCGTCCCCTCAACAGTACAACTCACTCGCTCTGTGTATAGGTGGTCCTCGTCGTGGTATTCAGGGTGCTGCTGCGGGTCTGGCAGTCGGCGCTGCCGTCATCTACGGTCGTGAGCAGTTCCACAAGTGGAGACTCGTCAAGGCCGTCGAGCGATACGAGCAAAAGTACGGCGAGGCGCCGGCCGTGTACTACCCGGACACGGAGATCCTCGTGGAGACCAAGGGTCCAGCGCGGGAGCTCGTGTTCCCGTCGCTGCTGCCAAAGTCCATGAAGGTGAGCGAAGAGGAGATCGAGCGTCGTGTGCAGGTACGACTCGAGGAGCTACGTCAAGAAGCCAAGCAGCAGGCCGAGCAGAGCAAGTAAAGCACGGAAAATGTGACCGATATGATGTCGTAAATGCTGTGTGAGCGTCGCATTTTTGTGGTTGCATCACGTCACAAAATACGACCATTGGTCGGATCACATAAATGCGACTGTGTGATGGCTACACTGGAGCGACTGGCCCAGAAGGTCCGACACGTACCGGTATGATACCGGTATTTGCAATTGGCCCGCTCAGTCAATGTGAAGAGGCGCCAGGAATGCGTCAGTTGGTTTGGCGCCACCGCCACCCGAATGGAGGTGCCCTCGCCGCCACCGCAGCCTCTGGATGAGTCTCTATCGGCGCCTGCTAACACCGATGGCCAACCCATGAGTCTCATGGAGCTCCACGCCATGCCGCTGTCAGTCGCTTCTCCATCGGCGGCGCCGCCGCGTGCGAAGCGCAAGTACACGCGACGCCAGCCACCACCCGAGCTTGAGTCAGAGCCCAAGCGCAGGAACACGGGCACCAATGAGCTGCACGTCAAGCGCGCGGTGCTGCGTAGTGTGGGCATGTCACGCAAGGAGCTGGAGGAGAAGCCGCAGAACAAGGCGGAGTTCGAGCGCCGCCACGCCAGGCTTCTCGAGCGCGAAGAGCGGTACAAACGCTGGCGCGCCAGTAAACCCGATCTGCCACGGCACATGCAGCGTAGACTGCCCGCGCCGCCCAAGGTGACGCTTCCGGACCCGAAGATTGCACGGAGAATCGAGCGGAAGATCCATCTCGCGTTGCCAAACCGGTGCCAGTGTGAAGGCTGCCGGTGGGGGCTGCGTAGTCGCGCCAGGCAGCACCAGTACGCGTGCCGTGTGTTCGGTTGCAAGCAGCGGTTTGATGATGTCGCCGAGTTTCTGGAGCACCAAGTCGACCAGCACGCCATGCTCGCGCCGTACTGCAAGCGAGTGTGTGACGATGTTGCACGGCATCAGGGGGAGAACCTTCTTCCGCCACTGACAGTGTACATGGGCATGCAGTCCATTGATCCAGGGTACCGACCGACGCTGTGGACCATGGAGCGAGTCGAAGAAGAGTACGAAACACTGGAAACGCGTCTGATCGAGGCGTTCCGCCGTTACAATAGTGCCCGAGTCCGCTCGCACACCATCATTTGGAGGCCGTTCCAGCACGCTTACAATCGAGTCAAGCAGTACGGCGCCTCAGAGCTCCATGAGCAGTACATGATCGCTTTGGAGCACTACGAGTCGTCGCTTGTGTTCCCTTCAGGCCCTCGAGGCCGACAGGACGTGTTCGCGTCGATCGGCGTCGGTCGCAATTGGCTCGTGTCACCCGAGCCAGAAAACGCCGAGCGGTCTCAGTTGCTCAAGATACTGGACGCGAAGGTTCAAGAGAAGAGGAGGAGAGAAGCCATGCTTGGCAAAGATGCCAGCGATGATGACGAGTCAGACGACGAGGTCGTACTGTACGAGTATGGAGTGATGCCTGAAACCAGGGAGAAGAAGATGTATTTTCCGCGTAAAGAGATCGCAGCTCCTGTGCGAGTGAAGAAGGCGGTGGTCGTGAGTGCATCTCCGAGTAGAGACGAGATGCCACTCGACGAGGCCGAGCCCGAGGTAGTCATGATTTAGAGTAGAGTTGGATTGGCTTTTTTCATACTGCCACGATAATGTTATTTAGCAGTCCATCAAACAACGAGGACGCTTTTCGTTTCCGTCTCGGTGGGATTTTTGTTGATGTCCTGCCGCTCTTTTCACGTGTATGGGGCAGTTTAGAACATGTCGAAAGGATTCGACGACGCAGCGGCCGGTGGAGCCGACTGCTTCAACGAGTCAGTTCGAGGCGGAGCGCCGAAGTTTCCGAACCTGTTGATCAAAGAGCCATCAGATATCGATC
Organism: Pythium aquatile; assembly: GCA_023337775.1. Taxonomy (NCBI): domain Eukaryota; phylum Oomycota; class Peronosporomycetes; order Pythiales; family Pythiaceae; genus Pythium; species Pythium aquatile. The sequence continues at coordinate 18,199 of JAADXM010000010.1, read as the reverse complement.
CTCATCCGTCAATGGCGGCCATATAATCGACAGCGTAACGTACGGGCTCGCATCGCCAAACGAGTTTTGCTTCTGTGGCGTCGTGTTTTGCGCAGGGAAGGCGAACGAACCCATCGGCGACGGCGACCTAGAGACAAAATCAAAAGGAGACCGTTGTCAGATATGTTGGTCCGTTCACGTGGACGAATTGAGGCGGCTGGCTTACGAAGCTCCGAAAGCCGAGGTAGCAGCCGACGACGTGTTGTTCGATGGCATGGAGAACGAGGCCATGGGCGATGGTGTCGACGAGTTGGTTGCTGGGAAGCTTGGTTTATTGGCCTCGAACGAGTTGACGCGCGAGCCGCCTGTCGAGGACGAAGCAGGGGCACCCATGCCGAACCCCATACCACCGAAGTGAGACTGCACGGTACTGGGTGCTGTGGTACTGAATGACGACGTCGCCGAGATCGACGGCGATCCCGTCGGTTTTCCAAAGGAATTGCCCCGGGAAGACGGGTTGGACGTCGAGCTGGATGGAGCGCTCGAGACACCAAAGCTGCCCAGGCTCAACGACGCAAATGGATCTTTCAGGGATGCCGGGTCCGCCTGAGGAGACGAGCATCGTAAGAGAAACGACACCTAGCAATTCAAACAGATCAGAGAACATACCTTTGGAGCTGCCACAGGCACTGGCGCCGGAGGCTGTGAACCATGAGCAGCTTGGTGGGGCTGGCCGTGTTGCGGAGGGAACTGGCCACCACCTGGAGCTCCAGGCTGTCCCCACTGTTGCTGCTGCTGTGGAGGCACCATGCCTGGCTGTCCACCAAACGCTTGAGCTGGATATTGCCCAAACTGGCCCTGTTGCTGATACATTTGCTGCTGCTGCTGGTGCTGCTGTTGCTGGAACTGTTGTTGCTGGAATTGTTGTTGCTGTTGCTGGGTGGGAAATCCGTGCCCTGCAGGTGGCTGTTGGCCGAACGCTCCTGGAGTAGGCTGCTGAGGAACTTGTCCGAAGCTACCAAACGCAGCAGCACCGCCAAATCCTGGCTGAGGACCAGCTGCCCCACCGGAGAAGCTACCAGTCTTTGCTGGGGCACCCGTGTTGGTATTGGTGAAGCTGTTGGTCTTGACTGCAGCAGCACTACCACCAAACGCGAATGGATCTGATGGTGCTGGTTGCCCACCATTCGATGCAAACTGGCTCGGCACTTGGGAGTAAGACTGCGTTTGTCCATACGGCTGTGAGGCCTTACCAAAGGAGCCGTGATTCTGGGCTGGAGGTTGAGCAGCCGAGGTAGACATGCCGCCAAAGGCATCGTACGGTGATGCCGCAGGAGTGGGTGCCGCCGGGGCCATCGACAGTGCGGGCGCCGCCTCCACGTCATCGAACGCAGCAAAAGGATCCGCCGAAGAGATCTTCGGTGGCTCTGGTCCCTTGTTTCCGCTGGCTGTACGTGCACCGAAGGCCGAGAACGGATCAGCAGGCGCCGTTGCTGGAGTCTGCGCTGGGCTACCGAATGCTCCGGAGTTGGTTCGGGACGATGAGTTGGCAATGCTGAATCCACCGAACGCCGATGCAGGAGAAGATGCGCCACCGAATGCATCAAACGCTGCAGGTGCTGCATGGCCACTGCTCGACGAGCCGAATGCATCGAAGGAGGACGATGAGGACGTATTCGTTGTCGACGAGGACGAACCAAACGCATCGAAAGACGGTGTAGCAGAGGCAGTCGGAGCAGCGTTAAATGCACCGAAGCCTGGAGATGCTGGGGTAGCCGGCTGAGAAGTTGCGCCAAATGCGTTAAAGCTCGCCGAAGGTGACGAAGCAGCACCAAAAGCGTCAAACGACGATCGACCGGCACTCGCACCGCCTGGAGAACCGAACGCGTCGAACGGCGTCGCTGCCTTTTGGCTGTTGGTCTTCGGAGCCGCGACTGGCGAGTTCGCGAAACCAAACGGATCGCTCGGGGCCGCGCTGCTGTTGACCGGACTAAACGCCAAGAAGTCATTTGCACTTGACGCAGTTTTGGCTGGTGCAGGTGGCGCAGCAAATGCGGACGGGGTCGATGGAGCACCGAACGCACCGAAATCGGAGCCTGGTGGAGGCGCAAGCGTGAACGAGCCGCTTTTGAATTCATCTCGAAGTGGTGGAGCCGCCGTCGGCTTCGCCGAGAAGCCACCGAAGTCTCCGAAGCCTCCGGTAGACTGGGAGCTCGTCGATTTTGGGCTGTCAAAGCGGCCGAAGTCGTCAAAGTCGTTCTGCTGCTTCTTTGGCTTGTCAAAGCTCGAGAAATCGCCGAACGCGCCGAATCCGCTGTTGTTTTCCTGTGGAGATGGCTGGCTAAACGCGTCAAACGAAGGCGTCGAGCTGGCTGGCGTAGGAGAGTTGAAGAAGTCAGTCGTCGGCGCCGCCTGCTTCTTCGCGCTGCCACTGCCCGTTCGCTGCGGCTGCTCATCCCGCGAACTCGCACGAGGCGACTCGTACTGCCACTTCTTGTCAATGTAAGTCATGCGGATGAAGTTGCGCGTGCGCTCGCCGTCGTTGCCGCCGCTCGGACGGAAGTTGGCGTCGTGCTTGGCTCGCCAAATCTTCTGTGCGGCCTATGGGGGTGAGGGAATTGCAAGGATTCGAATGATCACTACCACCATTCGTATCGGCCACTATAGAGAGAGCTGGCGCACCTCATTGCCGCCATACTTGAGCATGTTCTTGACTTCAGTCTCCGTGAACTTGGACATGGAAATCGACTTGACGCGGTGGCCAAACTCACGGCTACAATGCAACAACTACGTCAGCACGACAACAACCGGACAGCAAGATTTCACAATCGCATCAGCGACGTACTGGATGCCGCTGCACGCCGTGCACACGAACGTGTTGAAGTCGACGCAGATGTACTGCGGCATCTGCTCATCGGTACGGAGACACTCGTTGGTTAGCCCATTCGATCCGACGACCACAGACGCTCGCTCACCATCTCGTTGCAGTCGAAGCAGCGCTTGTTGGCGGGCGCGCCGCGCTGGAAGTCGCGCAGCTCCTTGATGCGGCGGTCGTCCGCGCGCTTGTCCTCGACGGACGCGCCGGCCGTCATCTTGATGGACGTGCTAATGGTGGCCGAGTGTTCCCAACTGCCACACGATCGGCAGAGGCTCAGCAAGCACGAGAGAAGGAGACTCTGGGGGCTGCAGGAGTCACACAAGAAGAGCAAGCGCAGGGAGGAGGTGAGAAGGCGAGGGGATGAGATGTGCACAGCGTGGAAAATGCGCCGTCGAACGGACAGCTCCCTCCAGTGGCTAGGCAGTACGGGTACGTACAGTGAGAGAGATAGAGCTGCGTCTCACACACGCCCTGCAAGCGGAGGCTGCTTGGCGATGGCGAGGATGGAGGAAGCCGACTTGCTTAGTGTGGTCGGCGGTACCGTATCTACGGAGCTCTTCGTTGCCAGGTCTTCACGTGGAAACCGCCCCTACACGTACTGAATTACGATGGGTTGATTCAACATATATCATTTCATAAAGGTTTTGTCGACAAGTACGAACCGTAGATTGATGGAAGGAGGGGATACATATCATCTGATAGAGGTTTGCGTACTTTGTAGGATAAGTAGTGTACAGTTTGAGGTTCAAACTGCCTCTTGTCACAGTCATTCGCCCCAGACTCTTGGAAATGGGAGGCAACTTGAGGTGATTTGCGCGCGTGACGGTGGCTCCAGCACACGAATGTACCCGCAAAATGAGGCGCGCGACGTCTGCGTTCGACGAAGGGTGTCGGCTGTGGCTGTTCTCTGTTCTACGAAGAGCCGAATTCTCGAGAAGATGCGACGAAGCGAGCGACCACTCATGGTCCGATGCCCAGGTATTTTTGGCGGCAATGCCTAAGTTCGCATTTAGTTAAGTTCGCATATCCAAAGTGCGAACTTACGTTCGCGCAACATTGGCGTCTGTTCATGGGTTCATCTTCGATGTTGCTGGACCCGAAGCGACGCGACCGCATTACCCAGGATCTCCGTGGCTTCCACAAGACGCCTCGTGCTCCAGGAGCGAGCAAACAAACAAGCGGCTGTGTACACTGTGTGTGTGTGGCTGGAAGGCGCGTCGCCAGATCACGAGCCACGAGGGATTCTCAGCTTGGGGAGGAGACTTGTGTGAGACTGTTCGTGTGAGGGGCCTCGGGCACCATGAGTACGTTTGACGATGTCGAGTATCTCGTGCAATGGATCCGCGAGCGTATCACGCTGCCTGGGCACCAGCCCAAGGCCTGGAGCTCCATGGACCTCACGACTGTCAAGGAGTTTGTCGAGAGCACGAATATCCCCGCACTGTTCATCACGATGCAGAACGGGACGCTGTTCGTGAGCACGACGGCGCCACGAGGGATGAACCACACAGTCATGTACTTTGTCAAGAACGGTCAAGTCGTGATCAGCCCCAGCAATGTGACCGAGTCGCTCCAGTACGGCACAGTCGGCAAAGACGGCATCGCGTCGCTACTGCAGCTCATGAATGGCTATTTCCTCCAGCGGCTGCAGGCCAATAAGTCGTGGCCTGAGAGTATCCAGAAGGAGTTCACGGGTCAGTTCTTCCGATTCATGTCGAGCTTGACGGAGACCGTGAGCCGTGGATGCGGCAAGACAGTGCTGTACTTACCACCGGTCTCGCAGACCAAGTTCAACTACAAGGACAAAGATCTCGTGCAGCAATTGGAGTCGACCGTGATCCACTGGACAAGACAAATCAAGGAGGTGATCAACAACCAGGACAACGCCCACGACGCCGAAGGAGCTGGTCCGCTGGAAGAGATCAAGTTCTGGGAACACCGAACGGAAGATCTGTCTGGAATCACTGACCAACTCAACCGCCAAGGCGTCAAGGACATTGTGGATATTCTACGCCAAGCCAAGTCATCGTACCTACAGCCATTTGAGACGCTGTCCCAGATCATCAAGCAAGGCTCGGTCGAGGCCAACGACAATTTGCGCTTTCTCAAGAAGCTCAGTCCCGTATGTGAAGATATCGCCCGTGCTCAACCGGAGGAGATTCCACTGATGCTACCGAAGCTGCTCAACTTCATCCGACTGATCTGGATCTACTCAACCCACTACAACACGGAAGATCGTATCACGAGTTTGCTTCGCAAGGTCAGCAACGAGATCATAGTGGTTTGCTGCCGCAAGATCTCGCTTCACGATATCTTCGATGGCGATGTCGGAGCAAGTATCCAGCACCTTGAGCAGAGTATCCAGTGTGGCATCTCGTGGAAGCAGATCTTCCATCGTGCGACGCAGGCCGTGAACTCCACGGCGCCTACGCCAGATCGCAAATGGACGTTCGACGAGACTGGTATCTTTGCGCAAATCGACGCCTTCGTGCAGCGCTGTCGAGAGTTACTGGAGGTTTGTGGTGGGCAGATCCAGTTTGCGAGGAAGGGTAAAGATGGAAAACGCGAAGCCTTGCCGACATTTGGTGGAAACCGCGGCCTGGAGATCGTAAAAAGCCTGCGAGGTATCGAAGCTCAGTTTGAGAACCACGTGGATCGTCTGCGCAAGCTTGAGTACGACATCCTGGATGTGAAGATCACGAGCTGGCACAGTGACTTCAATACGTTCAAGAACGGTGTCAAAGACCTCGAGGCGATGACCCAAAACGTGATCAACGGAGCGTTTGAAAGCGTATCGACGATCTCGGCGGGCGTTGACTTGATCCTGGCGTTCGAGAAGATCGCCCATCGTGAGGCCATCAAGCGATGTGTGGAGAAACGCACTGTCGACATTTTCGGGATGTTCAAGTCACTCGTCGCCACTGTCCGCGGTCTCTTTGAGAAGAACAAGAGCGCTCCTCCACTTTCGCCAACTGAGCCGCAATTTGCAGGCTCCGCGTTGTGGGCTCGTAGTCTTCTTTTGCAAGTGTCCGAAGAGCTCGTGCGCCTCCAAGAGCTCTCGCATCTTGCAAGCGAGGCGGAGAGCGATGATGCCCAGGCTTCGTACGAAAGTCTTCGACTAGTTATCAACGAGTACATCCAGCGCAAGTACCACGACTGGATCGAAGATCTGAACATGCTCGGGAGCTCCAACTTGAACTCGCGCCTGGAAACGCCTCTCATGACGAAGAGCGGAGACAGTTTGGCTGGTGCCGGTGCTGCAACAGGCGCTAAGGATGCCGCTGGTGTGAACCTCAACACTGCTGGAGCGAAGGGTGACCACAATATGCTGCAGAACACAGAGAAGACGTTGATCAACCGCGCCAAGCGAGGCTTCCTGACGTGCAACTTCGACCGCCCGCTCTTGAACCTCTTCGCCGAGGTGCATTACTGGCAGTTCTTCAACGGCGAGGTCCAGATTCCGTACATGGCGCACGATATCTGTAACCAGAAGGAGCAATTGCGTGTCCTGCGCGAGCATGTCATGTTGGTTGTGAGAGATTACAACCGTATCTTGCTTGAGCTATCATCGACGGAGCGCCGCCTATTTGAAGACATCATCCGCAAGCTCGACCGCCGCATTCTTCCAGGTCTCCAGAAACTCACGTGGGTTTCGAAGGGTATCGTTGAGTGGTACGTTTCAGACTGTCGCAAGCACTGTGAGACGACGTACAAGATCGTTCAGGAGTTCCAAGAGAACAAAGACATCGTGACGAAGAACTGCAAGATGATCGCGAGTCTGATGCACATCTTCATTGAGCGAAACACTGTCTATGACGAAGGTGTATTTGAGGCCAAGCAAGAAACGCACCGCAAGGAGATCGAGAAGAAGTTGCGTGATGCGTACTACATTATTAGTACGACCATGGCAGCGACCTACCTGCACTTTGCGTCCAGCCCTCCTGAAGTCCAGCGTGAGTGGAACCGATTTGTTGAACGGTGCGACAAGATGCTGGAGGATGCGCTCCGCCAGTCGGTGAAGAAATCGCTGCAAGAACTGTCAAAGGCGATCAACGGCGACGCGAAAACTGACCCACGACCGCTATTTCGGATCCATACTGTGCTAGAGGAGACCAACAAAGTCGAGTTCAAGCCGCTCATGGTCGACCTCACGCAGATGGTGAACATGATCGCGAAAGAAGTCTTCAACGTGATCTCTGTCGTCCCACGGCTCACCGCCTCGCTGCACAACGAGAGCAATGGTCCTGAGGCGCCGCCCAATGAGAAGCCAAGTGCAGATGCATCGGATTCTCAAACGGCTGAAAGTGAAGCTGCTGCCATTGCTCCGGTGGCTCAGGCCGCAGTACCCGTCAGTAACTTCTACCAATCCATCTTCAACGACGAAGAGATCCTGAAAGTCCTCGTTCACATTATGAACGGCATGTCGTCCAGCGCGACGGAGCTACAGAAGTACCTCGGCTACTGGGACAAGTACAAGCTGCTATGGAACCAGGACAAGCAGGCTTTCATTCGTCGTTATGCCAAGGCGAATCGCCCATTGCAGCAATTCAGGGCTGATATCGAGCGCTACCGTGAGCAGCAGACGAGCATCCAGAACGAAGATGTGACGAACACGATCAACTTCATCCAAATCGACACGAACTTCTTGAAAGCAAACCTCGTGGAGCACACTGTGCAGTGGATTGGTAAGCTCACGGGCTTGCTGAACCAAACGGCTCAAGACGAACTGCGCGAGCTCATGGTGATGATGAAGGAGAACACCAAGAAGCTGCAGGTGAAGCCATTGAATCTCGACCATCTCGGAGAAAGCATTCGTTTACTTCAAGATATCAAAGAAGGAATGCCTGGCATCGTCTCGCGGTTTGATCCTCTGCAGCAGAAGTACGACTTACTCGCAGAGTTCGACGTCCAGGTCACCGATGAAGAGCAGCGTGATCTGGCTAACCTGCGTCCGCACTGGGAAGTGTACGAAGGGATGCTCGTGGAGGCGAACACGATGTTGCAGAAGTGCAAGATCAGCATGAAGCAGAACCTCCAGGACTCGGTTGCTGAGCTCAACACTATCATGTCTGACTTGCGGGCGGAGGCAGAGGCGACGCTGCCGTACTCGGGCGAACAGTCCTCAGGAGTGGCTCGTAAGATCCTCACAGAGTTTGAGAAGAAGATGGAGGCAACACGTGCGCGACAGAGTGCTCTGAAGAAGGGACTTGAGATTTTCGGTATCGAAGAGTCGAAGAACGAAGGCTTCGAGAAAACAGAAAAGGAGATTGAGCTTCTTCAGCAGATCTGGCAAGTCACGGATGAGTGGGAAGTTGTGTGGGCGACGTGGAAGAACAAGGTGTTTTACGACATCGAAGTCGACTCGATGGAGACGACTGCTGCTCAGTTTTTCAAGAAGGTGGTCAAGTATGGTAAGGATATGAAGAATTGGTCAGTGTGGAGCTCCATGAAGACCAAGATCGAGCAGTTCCGCCAGACGCTGCCATTGATCCAAGATCTCAAGAGTCCCGCCTTGCGGCCGCGCCATTGGTCTCAGCTGAAGGATGAGATGGGCAAGAGCTTTGACCCAGAGGCATCCAACTTCACGCTCGAGCGTGTCTTCTCTCTTGGCTTTCACCTCCACGCTGAGTTTATCAGCACCATGTCTGCCAACGCCAGCAAGGAGCTTTCGATCGAGCAAGCATTGGAAGGAATTGAGACACGATGGGGTTCCATTGACATCGACATTGGCGAGTACAAGAACGTCTACTACAAGATCAAGTCGGCTGACGACCTATTCACGGCGCTTGAAGACGACCAAGTGCAGCTATCGACGATGAAGGCGTCGCCGTTCTTCGGCTCATTCGACACGAAGATCCTGTACTGGGAGAAGGCGCTGGCCACGATGTCCGAGGTGATTGAGACGCTGCTGGGTGTCCAGCGATGCTGGATTTATCTCGAGAGTATCTTTATGGCGTCGGAAGATATCCGCAAGCAACTGCCGCTGGAGAGCACGCTGTTCGACGAAGTGAATAACGCGTACATGCGAGTGACCGAAGGTATGGCGAAGACCAAGAACGCCTTGCGAGCGACACAGGAGCCTGGTGTGTTGGGCACGCTCCAGCAAATGCAGGAGAAGCTCGACCAGATCCAGAAATGCTTGGACCAGTACCTCGAGACAAAGCGCATGCTGTTCCCTCGATTCTACTTTTTGTCGAACGACGACTTGCTCGAGATTCTCGGCCACCAAAAAGATCCGGACCAAGTCCAGAAGCATATCAAGAAGTGTTTCGAGGCGATCAAGACGCTCCAGTTGATTCCCCCTGGCACGCGAGGTAACACGACGTTTGAGGCGCTGGGCATGAACTCTCCGTGCGGCGAACAGGTCACGTTTGCGTCGAATGTCGTTGTCGCTGGCGCTGTTGAAGGCTGGCTGAATCGTGTGGAAGCCGCAATGGTGAACACGCTGGAGAAGATCTACGCGCAGTGTCTCGTTGGGTACAAGGGCAAGAAGGAGAAGTGGATCAAAGACTTTCCTGGCCAGTTGCTGATCACATGCGGGCAGACGGCTTGGACGAACGAGTGCATCAAGGCTCTGAACGAAGTGGCGAAGGGTGAGAAGAAGGCTCTGAAATCGTTGAAGAAGAAGTGGATCTCGTACTTGAACAAGCTCGCGGATATGGTGCGTGGCCAGTTGTCATCAAACGAGCGGAAGAAAGTCGTGGCGTTGATCACGATCGAGATCCACTCGCGTGACGTGATCGACCGTCTCGTGAAGCAGAACTGTAAAAGCATCAACGACTTTGACTGGCTCATGCAGCTTCGATTCTACTTCAACAAGGAGCTCGGCGAGTCCGGCATCTGCGAGGTCAAGCAGACGGTCACGTCGCTCCAGTACTCGTACGAGTACCAGGGAAACAACGGTCGATTAGTGATCACACCGCTGACGGATCGTTGTGTGCTCACAATGACGACAGCTCTCCACTTGAACCGAGGTGGTAATCCACTTGGACCTGCTGGAACTGGCAAGACGGAGACCGTGAAGGATCTGGGCAAGAACCTCGCCAAGTATGTGATCGTGTTCAACTGTAGTGACGGGTTGGACTACAAGTCTGTGGGTCGAATGTTCTCGGGGCTCGTCCAGTCAGGTGGCTGGGGCTGTTTCGATGAATTCAACCGTATCGAGATCGAAGTGTTGTCAGTCGTCGCGCAGCAAGTGCTGACGATCATGCAGGCGCTCACGCTCAAGCAGTCGTCGGTCAACTTTCTCGGCTCGACGATCAAGTGTAACCACAACATGGGTATCTTCATCACGATGAATCCAGGTTACGCCGGGCGTACCGAGCTGCCAGACAACTTGAAGGCCCTGATGCGGCCGTGCGCGATGATGGTGCCGGACCTTGCATTGATTGCAGAGGTCATGTTGCAAGCTGAAGGCTTCCGCGATGCCAAGACTCTCGCCAAGAAGACGACGACTCTGTACGGGCTGATGATCCAGCAGTTGAGCAAGCAGGACCACTACGATTTCGGCTTGCGATCCCTCAAAGCTGTGCTGAACATGGCTGGTTCGCTCAAGCGAGAAGACCCCAACCTCCAGGAAGAGAACATTTTGCTGCGTGCACTGCGTGACATGAACATGCCCAAGTTCATCCGTGAGGACGCCGCGCTGTTCCGGTTGCTGCTGGGCGATCTGTTCCCGGGTATCGAGCTCCCTGTGACCGATTACGGCAAGCTCCAGGGCACGATCGAGCAGGAACTCGTCGAGCTGAAGCTCCAAGTTCATGGACAAATCGTGTTCAAGACCATCCAGCTGTACGAGTCGCAGGTCACCCGTCACTGTAACATGATCGTGGGCCAAACAATGGCTGGCAAGTCCACGATTTGGAAAATCCTTCAGAATGCCAAGACGACGCTAGCAAAAGACGGAATCCCTGGGTACATGCCTGTCCGAGTGCAGGTGCTGAACCCCAAGTCGATCTCACTGAATGAGATTTACGGCGTCTACGATCTGACGACGTTCGAGTGGATTGACGGCATCCTGTCCGCTATTTTCCGGAACCTAGCTGCTGATGAACGTGCAGAGGAGAAGTGGATCATGCTAGACGGACCTGTCGACACGTTGTGGATCGAGAGTATGAACTCCGTCATGGACGACAACAAAGTGCTGACGCTGATTAACGGAGACCGTATCAGCATGAGCCCGTCCATGGCGTTGATGTTCGAAGTGCAAGATCTCGCGGTGGCTTCTCCTGCGACCGTCAGTCGAGCCGGTATGGTGTACATGGATGTCGAGGACCTTGGTTGGAAACCCTTCATCCAAACGTGGCTCGTGACAACGATCAAGCTGCAAGAGGAGCGTGATATCCTGGCGAATCTATTCGAGAAGTACGTCGACCGTGTGCTCAAGTTCAAGCAATCCGAGGTGTCCGAGTTGATCCCAGTGACGGAATTCAACTCGGTCCGGTCATTCTGTAACCTCTACAACGCGCTGGCGACTCCAGAAAACGGCGTGGACAAGGCAGCATGCGGCGACAAGTTCCCACAAATGGTCGAGAAGTGGTTCCTGTTCTGCCAGACTTGGAGCATCATGGGTGCGGCAAATGAAGATGGCCGAAAGAAGTTCGATATGTGCCTGCGTGACATTGACACGCTGTATCCTCCGTTGAAGACGGCCTACGACTTCTTCGTGGACCCCCAGGCGCGGGAGTTCAAGCTCTGGGACGAAAAGCTGCCTCAGAACTTCCGTGTGGCGCCTAACACACCGTTCCACAAGATCATCGTGCCGACAATCGACAGCATGCGGTACGGATTCTTACTACAGACCATGCTCGCTGCGGGCATCCATACTTTGATCGTGGGTGACACGGGCGTGGGCAAGACCACAGTCGTGCAGAAGGAGTTGGAGAATCTGAGCGAGGCGTACAATCGACTCACGATGAACTTCTCGTCTGCCACATCGTCGGCGACGGTGCAAGATGTGATAGAGAACGTGATGGAAAAGAAGTCGCTCAACCGCTTCGGCCCTGTCGGAGGCAAGAAGCTCGTGACATTTATCGACGATATGAACATGCCAACGAAAGACACGTTTGGCTCGCAGCCTCCGCTTGAGCTGATGCGCCAATGGGTCGATTACGGCTGCTGGTACGACCGTAAGAAGCAAACGCTCAAGTACTTCATCGACATGCAGCTCGTCGCAGCGATGGGCCCGCCTGGTGGCGGACGCTCGGTGATCAGCTCTCGATTCCAAAGCCGCTTCAATCTCGTGAATATGACGATTCCAGAGCAGGCGCAGTTGAAGCGGATATTTGAGACCATGCTCGTCCCGAAGCTTGCCGAGTTCGACGATGAAATCAAGCCTCTGGGGGTGCCTCTCGTGGCTGCAACCATCCAGTTGTACCAAGGAGTGCTCGAGTTGTTCCTGCCAACGCCTGCGAACTGCCACTACTTGTTCAATTTGCGTGATATGGCCAAGGTTGTTCAGGGCGTGCTGCTCTCAGACAAAAATTCCGTCACTAGTCGTGATGGCATGTTGAGGCTATGGATCCACGAGAGTCTGCGCGTCTTCTCAGATCGCCTCACGAGCCACGACGATTGTCAGACGTTCAAGAAGAAGATCGACGACCTGCTTGGCGTCCATTTCCAAACTGACTGGGGACGCCTGCTGAACTCGGCGCCTGAACGGCTCAAGGAGAATGGACCGTTGTTCACGTACGTGTTCTCGACGGCTGGAGGAACAAATGATGGACCGCCAAAGTACAGTGAGGTCATGGATATGAAGATGCTCAAGACGTTCGTGGAAGAGCAACTCGAGAACCACAATGCTGAGCCCGGCTTCGTGCCGATGAATCTGGTCATGTTCAGCGACGCGCTGATGCACATCCTACGTATCCATCGCCAGCTCATGACGGCGCGTGGTAACCTGCTCTTGGTCGGCGTCGGTGGCAGCGGCAGGCAGTCGCTCACGAAGCTTGCGTCGTTCATCGGTGGGTTCAAGGTGTTCCAGATCGAAGTAGTGAAAAACTACCGATCAATTGAATTCCACGACGATATCAAAAAGCTGTACCAGCAAGTCGGTGTGAACGAGCAGAAGACCGTGTTCCTCTTCAGCGACACGCAGATCAAGAGCGAGTCGTTCGTCGAAGACCTCAACAACATCTTGAGTAGCGGTGAGATCCCCGGTCTCTTCGAGAAAGATGAGCAAGCCGCGATGATGGATGGCGTTCGCTCACGTGCCCGTGCGCAAGGTATCAAAGAGGCGAAAGACGCGATGTGGGACTTCTTCATCAGTGAAGTTCGTCGAAACCTTCACGTTGTGTTAGCATTCAGCCCTATTGGCAAAGCTTTCCGCAACCGAGTGCGCCAGTTCCCGTCGCTTGTAAACAACACAACCATCGACTGGTTCAATGAGTGGCCCATCGATGCGCTTCAGGAGGTCGGCATGAAGTTCCTGGAAGAGAAGAACATTGCTAACGACAAGCAACGACCCAAGATCTCTTCGGTGTTTGCTGTGGTGCACAGCAGTGTGCTGCTGGCCTCCCAACAAGTGCTTGCATCCATGAAGCGCCACAACTACGTCACGCCGACCAATTATCTTTCGCTCGTCACAGGCTATGTCGATTTATTGTCCGAGAGATCGGCCACGATCTTCGACTCCCGCGACAAGCTCAAAAACGGTCTGGCGAAGCTCGAAGAATCACGTTTACAAGTCGAGGAAATGTCCAAGCAGCTCGAGCAACGCAAGATTGTCGTCGCACAAAAGAACAAGGACTGTAGTGATCTGCTTGTGGTGATAGTGTCTGAACGGCGTGTCGCCGACGAGCAGCGGAAGCAAGTCGAAGCCGATAGTGAACGAATCGGGAAGGAAGAAGCTGAGACCAAGAAGATCGCCGATGATGCTCAAAAAGATCTCGATGAAGCGCTGCCTGCACTGCAGCGTGCGATGCAAGAAGTCGAAAACCTGGACAAGAAGGCCATCGCCGAAGTCAAAGTGTACTCGCAACCACCGGAACTCGTGTCCTTGGTGATGTGCGCTGTCATGATTCTGTTTGGGCTCCAACCGACGTGGGCGCAAGCCAAGATCAAGATGAATGATGTCAACTTCCTGCAGCAGATCAAGACGTTTGACAAGGATTCGATCCGAGACAAGACCGTCGCTGCCTTGAAGAAGTACACATCCAAGCCAACGTTCAACTCCGATATCGTCCGGAAGGTGTCGTCGGCTGCTGGAGCTCTCTGCTCCTGGGTGTTGGCGATGGAAGTATATTCCGGAGTGTTTCGCGTCGTGCTGCCGAAGAAAGAGCTCCTCAAGAAATCGCAGCAAACACTTGCGATCAAGCAACGCGACTTGCAAATCGCCAAGGAGAAGTTGCAAGAAGTCACGGAGAAAGTGGAAAACCTCAAGCGCCAGTACGACTCCAGTGTGTCAGAGAAGAACGCATTGCGAGAGGAAGCTGAGCTGCTGGAGCTGAAGCTGTCTCGTGCAGAGCAACTCGTGAAGGGACTCGCCGGTGAGCGTGAACGTTGGCAGGTGTCTATTGCAGACAAGAACGAGAGCCTCGTCAATGTCGTTGGTGATGCACTGGTCGCTGCGGCGTTCATCTCGTACGCTGGCCCGTTTGACTCGTTCTACCGGTCGTCGTTAGTTGACACGTGGATGAACCGCGTGACCCAGCAAGGGCTTCCCATCTCACCGAAGTTTACGTTCACAGAATTCTTGGCGGATCCCACGGACGTTCGTGCTTGGAATGCCCACGGTCTGCCGCGCGACGCGTTGTCGACAGAGAATGGTGTCATCACGACACGAGGCAAGCGGTGGCCGCTGATGATTGATCCACAAGGGCAAGCGAACAAGTGGATCAAGTCGATGGAAGGGAGCCGCCTGGAGATCGTAGACCCAATGATGAAGGACCTGCTTCGAAAGCTCGAGAACGGTATCCGATTCGGCTTCCCGGTGCTCATGCAGGACATTCTGGAGGAGTTGGACCCAAGTCTGGAGCCGATTCTCAACAAGAGTATCATCAAGATTGGTAACCGTGAGGTGATCCGCTTGGGTGACAAGGAGCTCGACTACAACCGTGACTTCCGCTTCTACCTCACGACCAAGCTGCACAACCCACACTACACACCCGAGGTCTCGACGAAGACGACGATCGTCAACTTTGTCGTGAAGGAGCAAGGTCTCGAAGCGCAGTTGCTGGGTATCACCGTGCAGCTCGAAGAGCCGGCACTCGAAGAACAGAAGTCTGACTTGGTCGTGCGAGTCGCAGCGGCAAAGAAGAAGCTGATCGACTTGGAGAACGAGATTTTGCGCTTGCTCTCGGCAGCAAAGGGCTCGTTGCTGGATGATGAGTCACTGGTCACGACGCTCAATGCCTCCAAGACGACGTCTGAAGAAGTGACGCAGCAGCTCATCATCAGTGAGGAGACCGAGAAGAAGATCGATTCAGCTCGTATGGGCTACGCTAAGGTCGCACTGCGGTCATCGACGCTGTATTTCGTGTTGAACGACATGACGAGCGTGGATCCAATGTACCAGTTCTCACTCGATTCGTACGTGAGTTTGTTCAAGGATTCGATCATCAAGTCGCGCAACATGAAGAACCAAGCTGCTCTCAGCGAAGAATTGACCGAGCGTATCAACGCGATTAACGACTACCACACGTACGCTGTGTACGCTTACGCGTGTCGAGGACTGTTTGAGCGCCACAAGCTATTATTCTCACTACAAATGAGCGTGCGCGTGCTGCAGAGCGTCCACAAGTTGGCTTTGGATGAGTACGACTTCCTACTCAAGGGTGGCAACAGCGTGCCAGCACCCGAAGACCGAGTGACGAACGTGGCGTCCGAGTTTCTTAGTGATCAAGCATGGATGAGTCTTGTGGAGCTCAACAAATTGCCCAAGTTCCACGGACTCATTTCGTCGTTTGAGCAGGGCACGAAATCGTGGAAGCTGTGGTACCAGAGCAGCACACCCGAAGTCGAGCCACTACCGGGTGACTGGGAGGGCAAATGCAACGAGCTTCAGCGTATGCTTCTCCTTCGTTGTGTACGTCCCGATCGCCTGAGTATCCAAGCCGCTCGCTTCACAGCAAGCAACTTGGGAGCCCAGTTCGTGGACCCACCGCCGTTTGACTTGAAGGCAATCTACGAAACGTCAAGCTACAAGACGCCATTGATCTTCGTGCTCTCGCCTGGTGTGGATCCGACCAACTCGCTCATCGCTTTGGCCGATTCACTTCACAAGAAAGTCGAAAACTGTGCGCTCGGTCAAGGCCAAGCTTCGATCGCCGAGGCAATGATGCAGCGTGGACTGGAATCAGGCAGCTGGACGTTCTTGGCCAACTGCCATCTGATGCTCAGCTGGGCGCCGACACTGGAGAAGCTGATCGACAACTTCTGCACTCCAACGGCGAGTGTGAATCCGAACTTCCGCCTGTGGTTGTCGAGTGACCCGAACCCCAAGTTTCCAATCGCCATCCTACAGCGTGGCATCAAGATGACAACGGAGCCGCCGCGTGGACTGAAAGCCAATTTGTTGCGTCTGTTCAACACCATTTCCCCGGACCGGTTTGCTCGCTGCCGCCAGACCAAGAAGTACAAGCGCTTGCTGTTCTGTCTGTGCTGGTTCCACTCGCTGCTGCTTGAGCGTCGAAAGTTCAACAACTTGGGCTGGAACATCCCGTACGATTTCAACGAATCGGACTTTGCGATCAGCGAGGACGTGCTGGCAATCTACTTGGATGAGTACGAAGACACGCCGTGGGATGCGCTCAAGTACTTGATCGCTCAGGCAAACTACGGCGGCCGAGTGACTGATGACTGGGACCGACGCCTCATGCTCGTGTACATCAACCAGTTCTTCGCAGAGGACGTGCTTCAAGTCGACAACATGCCCTTGAGTGACTCGGAATACTACTTTGTACCAGACGATGGAGATCTCTACGCGTACGGCGAGTATATCAAGCAGCTTCCTCTCGACGATCCACCCACGGCGTTCGGACAACACCCCAATGCCCAGATCGCCTCCCAGATTGACGACGGAAGAGAACTCTTGTCGACGATTCTATCTCTCCAAGCCGTTGGCGTTGCCGAAGGCGGCAAGGGAAACGATGAGAAGGTGTTGACGCTGCTGCAGTCACTCAAGGACTCGGTGCCTGACGTATTCGACTTGGCCAATATCAAGCTTGGACTCGCAGCTCGATCGGATCCTGACGCTCTCAAGACTGTGCTCATCCAAGAGCTCGAGCGATACAACAAATTACTGGCTTGTATTCGCGGGCAGCTCATCATGTTGGAGAAAGGAATGCAGGGCTCCGTGGTCATCACGCCTGAGCTCGAAGCTGTGTACAACGCCATGTTGATTGGCCAGGTGCCCAAGGCGTGGAGCTTCTGCTACCCGTCGCTCAAGCCTCTGGGCCCATGGACTCTGGACCTAAAGCTTCGCTGCGACCAGATGAACAAGTGGTCCAACCACGCGATCCCGTCCGTCTTTTGGCTGTCCGGCTTCACGTATCCGACGGGTTTCTTGACCGCGATCCTGCAAACGGCGGCGCGAAAGAACGGCATCTCCATCGACTCTCTGAACTGGGAGTTCATCGTGATCAACCAGAACGAAAATGCGCTCACGAGCGGCCCGAAAGACGGCGCGTACATCCGAGGCTTGATCCTCGAAGGTGCTCGCTGGGATTTCGACCACGACTGCCTCACCGAGCCACACCCGATGGAGCTCCACTGCAACATGCCAATTCTCCATTTCAAGCCCGTGGAAAACAAAAAGAAGTCGTCCAAGGGCCTGTACAGCTGCCCTTTATATCTGTATCCGCTGCGTACAGGCACGCGAGAGCGACCGTCGTTCATGATCGCCGTCGATCTCAAGTCGGGCACCGGCAAGTCGCCCGATATCTGGACACGACGGGGCACGGCGCTGTTGCTGTCGCTCAGTACATAGGCTGCGTAGGAGCTTCAATCGCGGTGTGGACCGAGTACATGTATTTATGTGTATCGTGCTGAGGTGGGCTACTCTTTTCTTTGGCTCTGACTATGCCGTGCAGCCGAAAAGCAGGGTCGCGTGGAGAGGCCCTCTCCGAGAGGGTCTCAGAGCTGACGACAAGCACCAGGCACGCATGCTGTACAAGCAGTGGTCGAGCCAAAAAAATTCCAAGAAGGCCGATCATTTCCTGCGGGCTTGTTACGGTGGAGAGATCCAAGGAATTGGATGGCATAGAGTCATTCCTGCTATGAATGCAGGTACCATTGTCCTGATGGGTACACATGGGGCTTGAAGAACAGGCCCTGGCAGCGCTCGTACTGAATTCGAGTCCTTCCCTGCTCTCTTCAAGGGAAGTTCAAGGAGGGCGGGGGGGG
>JAADXM010000009.1:0-95135 GCA_023337775.1 Pythium aquatile | reverse complement strand
CGCCACCTCCGCGGTCACCACCACCGCAGTCACCACCTCCGCAGCAATCGCCGCGACCGCCGGACCAAGACGGCCTCGATGACTTTGATTTCGATCCAGCAACGCTGTCGCCTCCCCCGTCGCCTTCGCCACAACACTCGCCTTCGCCACCGCCACAGCACTCGCCTTCGCCACCGCCAGATCATGACTCTGAGTTCGGTTTCGCTGGGTACGAGTCTCCTTCACCACCACCTTCGCCACCGCGCCAGTTACAATTGCAGCCGCCATTGTTGCCAGTGTTGCCGCCAGTGTTGCCGCCAGTGTTGCCGCCAGTGTTGCCGTTGCATTTGCCGGACCGAGGCGACCTTCGAGGCGACCTTCGAGACGACCATCGAGACGACCATCGAGGCGACCTTCTAGGCAAGCGTCGTCGAGAAGTCGACGTGTCGGATGTGTGCAAGCGCAAGAAGCTCGCGCCGTCGAGCGTGATGCAGACGTTCAGCATTTGCCAGCCTGGAGGTCCCGTCGAGACTGTGTCGTTGCCGCGGGATTGGGAGACGATCATTGCGGAGAAATCGGCGATTCCGGAGGGGATGATGATATTCTTCATGCAGCATTTGGCGCAACTCGTTCCCTACGAGCGCTTACGACTGCTCAAGCCCGACTTCTACACATCGCATATCGTACCTCAAGCGTTTGACGCTTGGGAAGAAGTGCAGGACGTGCCGTGCGTGTGCCTTCCGATTCATGCGAGCGATGACTCGTGGGTGTTGATCGTGATCAGCCATTTCAAACCAAGCGAATCCGTCAAATGGTATTGTTTCCACGACCATCAAGCTGCGGATGAGACTCTCGAGATCGTGTCAGCGTACTTCGCCAGAGTGTTTCAAGAAAAGCATGTCGAGAAAAAGAGTCACAGGAGACCGACGCGCGACCGTCCCGACTCGTCTGTGTGTGTGATTGCTGAGTTTGAGAAGATCGTGTCGGCGACCAAGATCGGTGTTCTCGCGGACATGCTCGATTCGACTGGCGGAGTCGCGTACTACGATCAAGATCAGCTACGCATCGACGCGAAAATACTGATTAACTTCAACAAGCGCCTCGCTGATAGCTCGATGGCCTCCATCTGTTGGTGCAAGTGGAAGCGCGCAAGGGCGTTCGTGGGGTGGTGGCCTTGTGTGCTGGTATCCGCCAAGTACGACTGCCGGATTCGCACGGACAAGCCCTCGGCGAATGTGAGAAGCCAAGCCAAGGAATGGCATGTCGCCTGGTTTACTGAAGAACCGGGTCATCCAACGCGCATGAAACAAAGCGATCTCAAGGTGTGGGAAGAAATGGCGGCAACCGTGGCGATGGAAGAACTCGAGGATCGATTCCCTCAACTGACGGACGGCACTAAGGCCGCATTCCATATTGCAGTTGAAGCGGCCGCTGAAGCAGCCAAGCAGCTCAACAAACGCACATAGTAAAGCCTTGTTGCGGGCATTTGACTGACCAAAATTGACGTGTCGCAGTGTAAATACGATCATTTCCACGATTTCCAAGGAAATGATGATTGACAACCTTGACTTTGACATGCTGGAGATGCTGACGATGCCTGACGACGCCCCCGTGGCTCAACAAGCGGTTACAATCATCGATAGCGACGAAGCACCCGAGGAAGCCGAAGCTGTCGAAGCAGCCGAAGCAGCCGAAGCAGCCGAGGAAGCCGAAGCTGTCGAAGCAGCCGAAGCTGTCGAAGCAGCCGAAGCAGCCGTAGCAGTCGAAGCAGCCGAAGCAGCTGAAGTGGCCGCCAAGGAAGCACAAGCTGCCAAAGCTGTTGAAGCTGCCGAAGAGAATGCCAAAATTGCTAAATGCGCTGCGGAAGAGGCTGCCAAGACCGCCGAAGCTGCCAAACAGGATGCCGAGGACGCCGGAGCTGCTGTAGCGGTCGCGAAGGTTGCTAAAGCGAAAACTAAAGCCGCCGTCAAGGTCGCCCAAGCTGTCGAAGACGCCGAAGCATCCAAAGAGGCTGTCAAGGCCGCCAAGGCTGCTGATGAGGCAAAAGCGGCTCGAAAGGCTGCCAAGGTCGCCGAAGACGCCGAAGAGGCCGTCGAGATAGCCAGAGCAGCTTTAGATGCCGCCAAGGTTGCTGCCAAGGTCGCTCGGGCTGCTTCAGAGGCTACCAAGGCTGCCAAAGCAGCTGCCCAAGAGGCCGCCAAGGTTGCCAAACGGGCTGAAGAGGCTGCCGAAGTCGCCCAAGCTGCCCAACAGGCTGCAGAGGTTGCCAGAACAGCAGCCGAAGAGGCTGCCAGGATCGCTCTAAGCGCTAAGGAAGCTGCCAAGGTCGCCGAACACGCTGTAGAGGCTGTCAAAGCTGCCAAGGCTGCCAAGGTTGCCGACGCTGCCGAAGAAGCTGCCAAGGCCGCCGACGCTGCCGAAGAAGCTGCGAAGGATGCGGATGGCGGTATCGTTCGCATCAAACGCGAAGTCATCGAGATCATCGACTCTGAAACAGATTCCGATGAAGAGAGATGTGTGCGGACGCGACAGGAGGCGACCGCCGAGGCGGAGACAAGCGAACCGAAGAAGAAGAGGAGGACAAAGACGACGACGAAGACGACGCCGTGGCGGAATGTCACGAAAATGAAGTCCAACGTCGGAGTAGAAGTGGCTGCACTGGATATGAACGATGCAGTCCAAAAGTGTAGCTGCGCCAAGACGTGCGACGACGATTGTGTGAATCGGGCAAAGTTCACAATGTGTACTGATGAGACGTGCATGCGCGGACATATGTGCGGAAACCGCTACACCGAGCCGAAAACGGTGAGAGAAGTGACAACCGCCCACGACCTTCTGGATTTGGTGCAAGAAGGAAACGAGTTCATGGTTAAAGCGAAGAAGAACATCACCAAGGAAGACCGCTTGATCGAAGTGGTGGGTGAACTCGCAAGTGACTCCACGCACCCGAACCGCCAAGCGAAACCCTACATGGTGTTTCTAGGTCGTGTGAAGAAGGCCAACGCGTGGGTGTACCTGTGCTCAGAGAAGGTCGGCAACTTGAGTCGCTTCATTCAACGCGCAGAGACCGACAACGACGTGAATGTCAAGATGGTCATCTTCGACTTCCACGCCACGACGAAGGCCGGATTGAAGACGAACACGCGACGTGTCTTCATTCACGCGAAGAGGGACATCACCGCAGGCGAGACGCTGTTGCTGCACCCGACCAGGGTATATGGAAGTCGGCCAGACGGTGTGGCGACAAAGCGCACGAACGGAGACTCGCATTCGACCCATAAGCGCAAGACGCCACGCAGCGAGTAGGAGTAGGAGTAGGAGTAGGAGTAGGAGTAGGAGTAGGAGTAGGAGTAGAATCATTTTAACAAAACCAAAAAAAGTAGGAGAGTAGTTTAGGCGTAGGATCGTTCAACAAACAAAACCAAAAAAAGGTAGGAGAGTAGGCGCAGGATCATTCAACAACAAAAAACATGTGTGTATGCATTTTTTTTTAATCCAACCCTCAGTAGATCATATGAGTTACCTTGAGATATCAAAGTACCAAAGATATCTCAGGGAAGATACACTGTTTATTGTTCGGGTCGAACACATCGAGCAAGCTCGACATATCCTGACAACCCTGGAGTAGGCATCTCTGATGCTTGACCTCGATGAGTCCAAGAGAGTAACTTCGCGCGGTATCACATTGTTTGTCGGGGATACCCCGGTCAGTCTTTCGACCAAACGTCTTGCAATTTACTCTTCCCAAACCCAACGATATGCCTTTCGAGTCTTGAACTCATCCGTCCAGCTCCAGATAGACTTGGCTCCGTGGCTCTCCAGATCCAAGAGGATATCAGCGGCTGAGATCATCATCGATGTGACACCCTTGCCCTTTGCCTGGGCGCGCTTAATTAACTTCGCACTCATAGGATGCATCAAGACCAGCTTCTTGCCCTTCAAGTCCTCCGCGGCAAATGTGATTTTCCCGGTGCGAACGGCCTTCTTCAACTTGTCCGGCTTAATACTGCCAGACACGTGCACGATTTCGTATCCCTTGAAGTCACGCATGATTACTTCGATTAGCTATCTATATATTTGTCGAAGCATAAAATGTGTCAGATAATTATTGTTTTAGCGCTGTAATTGTACTTGCTCTCGACGAATCTAGCGATCACGCTTGGACACGACCACTCAAAGTTCGGCTCTGCGCCGTAGACCATCAACTCTGGCAGGCGATTTTATGCTTCAGCTCTTCAATCACCTTGTCCTTGGCTTCAATCTCCTTGTCCTTTTAAGCATTCGCGAGTCGCAACTCCGCTATTTCACGCGTACTTGCCACCTTCTCTTCGGCATTCTTCAGCTTCTCTTCAAGGAGCGCCACGTTTGGTACATTGCTCTCCGCGCGGAGAACGTCGATGATACGCTCCAAGTCCTTGATACGAAGCTCGTACTTCAACTCACTCACTTCATGCGCGTGCTTCAAGTCTTTTAGTTCCGTCTCATGCTTGGACGCTTGGATCGCCATGCTTCCATTATACTTGTCTGCGATGGTCTGCATGATCGTTCGCACAGTTTTGCGACCGGCAGCATTCAATGAAACCAGCTCCTTCTCTTGGTTGTACTTGAATTGAGTTTCTTTGGTCAAAGAGTTGTGAAGAACTGATTCGGCCTTGCTTAGATTGTCAGCAGGAACAAACACCACGGTGTCTAGCAGCGTCCCTGGTCCATACGTCGCGTGATGCTTGTTGAATCGCTTTCTCATATTGCCGGAGTACCCGAACTTGTACACCTTGAAATCTTTGGAGACGTTGGAGACGTTGGAGACATTGGAGACTTGGGAGTCCTGGGAGTCCTGGGAGTCCCGGGAGCCTTGGAAGTCGTCAGCGGGTATGTTCGTCTCCACAAGGTAAAGACAAGAAAGATCGCTGGGTAGGAGTTTCATGAGCACTTGGACTAATGATTTGTCGACCTTGCACAGGGTCGATATCATCTCCTCCTTCTGATCACTCGTTCCATAGGCCAAAGCGAAGACGATGTTTTCGATCCAGACACGAAACTCACCCATCACTGACGAGCGCGTGACGTGGATGGCGTGCATGAGTCCTGACAACGTGAGGAAGACTTCTTTGGACGAGTGGTAGACCTTGCGCTGTTGTTGAGGATCGTGCAGAGTTGCGTCACTGTCGCGGGGGTGTCCTTGATCCGAGGTGTCACTCGCTTTGCGTTGCGAATTGTCGTGGGGCACGACTTTTTGCACAGCAAACCAGACGAAGTGGATCCCCTCTTTGTAGGAGCCTCGCTCATCGAGAATCGCTTTCACGAACGACCCGCTGTCACACACACGCGCCACGTCCTTCGCCTTGAAGTAAATACCATCCTTGGTGCGCGCGCCACGCATCTTCACTTGGTAGGTCTTGCCATTCTCGTCGACAAAAAACTTCAAATCCTCGTCTTTGATCACTGGCGGCGCTTCTGGCAACGAGTTCTCGCGTGCGGTTTGGATCAGCCGCTCAACGCGTTCGTCCTTCTTCACGAGGCGACAGTCGGACTTGGCTGCATACTCTGTCTTTTCCTCGAGCTTGCGCTTCTCCACGTTCTCCCTGGACACGTAGACGACGCATAGGTGCTCGCCATCGATGAAAGCCTTGGCAGATCGTTTGTACTTCTTCTTGAAGAAGGCTTGGAACGACTTGAACCGGAAAAGCTTGTCTACGTCAACGAAGATTTCTCCACTCAGCTCCAACTCATACGCGTGTTCTCCGTTATTGCCATCGCAGTCCACGCTCTCGCCGTCACCATCGTCTCTCTTGGTGCGCTTCCCCGTCGCAGCCGACTTCGCGTCCGTGGTCGCTCGCTTGCTTGCCATGGCGACGACGCCGCTTCGACGTTGCTGGCGATCTTAGAGAGCGAAGGTGTCGGAGAGTTCAATTCATTTTGCAGTTTCACAGGAGGTGTCCCAATGTGTGAATGATGGTCTATTGTTCTATATTTCTCATTCGCCATATTTGAAGTTGCGAATGTGAAACCCAATTCTTCTAAAGTGTAAAAAGAGAGAAAAAGAGAGAAAACGTTAAGAACAGGAGTAGCAGTTACTAGCCTCATTCGCTGGTTCCACGCGCCGTAATTGTACTTGCTCTCGTCGAATCTGTTGCTACCGCTGGCGTCACTAAGGCTCTTCTTCGGTGTATGATGGCGATTTCAGAGATCTAGAATTCGACTGCATTGTCAGCTCTGGGAACTCCCACGGTATCATGCATGGCGGGACGCCATGTCCTACTACGATGCTAACAAGGAGCACATGGAGTTGTCCATGCTCGTTTGAATGGCTTCTTTTTTTATCCCGTAAATACGCATCGTAAAAAGTAGGATGGGTGCTAGCCGCAGCGCCATCGAGTCCTTCATTTTTTATTTTGCTCCGTCCTTCCATCGAATGGGTTTCCCTGTGCGAAATATCGTATACAACGTCGACGGCCCGGGTTAAGCCAAGGATCTCCGCTCTATCGCCTTGATTGTGCTCAATGAAGAGCAGACTGTCACGACCAAGTATACGCTTGCAACCGTTCGGTCACTCTAGCTGACCTTCGAGAACCATTGCGAGGCGTGTTTCGACGTTTTGATCTCAGAAGCGACGCTAGATCGTGTCTGCGATTTATACCATCAATGGTGGTACAGCGTCCGTGAACCAAGCTCCGTTCCAAGGGTCACTTCGCTTGACATCAAGACTGCGCATGAGGGTATTGGTCGCGATGGGGCGTTGAAAGACGAGTATCTCGCTTCGTACAACGCCATGATGCTTCAGTACATGTACCAACGCCGCTATTATATCAGCCGTCACGCTTGATGGGTCTCGACGGAGAGACAGGGACGAGGTGTCATCAGAAGCGGTGTCTCCCACATCAACTGTCCGGATCCTTTCAATGAGGGACGAGGTCTCGTTTGAAGCGGCGTCTCTCACATCAACTGTCCTATTGAGGTGGATTGCCGAGCTTGCAGCCTCACTTCAACATTTCCAGCGGCGCAGTCACGATGGACTTTCAGAAGTTCGACCGTGTGGTGCGGTGGCGCAAGTACGCGCGCAGCGACATGGAGGATGGTGTGGAGGGCGCGAAGCAAAAGTACCAGAAGTATGTCCGCATGATCCAGCGGTTCCTCGGGGAAGAGCGTCGCCGAGTCGGCCGTATCGTGTCGACACACGAGGGGGAGATAATTTGGTGCATTCGCCAGCTCAAGGGCCTGCAAGAAATGCTCGGCGCGGAGACCCTTCCAGACCAGCGCCTCTCCATCGAGACCGAGATGAACGCACTGAGCGCCTACATCCGCCAACTCGATGCTCGCCAATTGGATGCTATGAACGAGGTTTCCCAATTGCAGCGGCAGGCGGAGAGGGAATATCTCACGTACGACGACTTTTTCGGCCATGGAGACTCAACGCCGCCAAGCAGCGACGCTGACTCCGACTCCAGTTCCGACTACGGCCCCGACCCCGGCTTTCAGTTTGACGACAACGAGCCAGCCCGCAACTCCGATTCCGGCACCGACTCGAAGCCCAACAGGGACTTGTGATCGGCACAAGTGACACGAGCAAGTGCGTGCATGTGAAGTAGTAATTAGGTGACCAGAATTAGTAGCTAGTAGCATAGTCTCTCTCGTATTAACGACAACACACGTACCGGGCGTTGGTCCGACTTCGAGTCGATGAGTGACTCTCCTCGTTTAATGAACGCGTCTTGCATCTTGTCTGGGTTCGTGGTTGAAACAAACTTGCCAACCGTCTCAAACATGCGTGTCTCTACTTCTTCGTCAACGCACGATTACGATTGCGATCCTTCCAGCAAGGAGTAGCGGGACACATCTAGATGCTGTGACTCTGCTTCTTCGCGAACGATCTGGACCCCGTATGGTTCCAGGCGAGTTTCCTGGGACGACAGCAGCTTTTGCGCAGTAATTAACGGAGGAAGCTTCGCTTGATCTTGGTTCACAATGACGAGCGATCGTTGGGCCATAGAGTGGAAAGTGTTCACCGCAAGCCGCATGTTGTTGTTCACGCCAAGAGCAATCTCTTGAGCTTTGTCAGTTCGACGCGATGCATCTCGCATCCACTCCTTGAACTCCTCCACACGCTTCTCGGTTTCCGCCTTTGCTTCCTTCGTACGTGCGTTGGCTTCTTCGGCGCGCTTATTGGCTTCTGCAACACGCTTCTCGGCTTCTGCAATACGCCTCTCGGCTTGCTCGGTGAGCTGCTTCTGCTGGTCGAGAAGGCGTGGGTCGATGAGCTGCTTTTGCTGGTCGATAAGGCGCTGCAAGTTCTCCGTTTGGAGTTCAGCAATGCGCACTTTCAACTCATCAACTTCGTTCTGCTTCTCGCGAAGCGACACACGCAGCTTCTCGATCGGGTCAGGCGTGCGATTGTTGCCGGCACTGCTGATGTCGCCGCTGCCGATATCGCTCTGCGCATGTTTGTGCGGATAACCTCCGTTCGCCACGATTGTTCTGTGTGTGATGCTTTCGCAAGAATGGAGGGGGGAAATTCAAATTTGCAAATGGAACGTCGCTGATTGGACAGAAGTGTTTCTCAAAAATGATGCTTCTGATTTCTGATTGGTTCACCTCCCTCTTAAACCTTATGACGAATCACCATCACCAGGTGATGGGTTTCCTTCTTCTGGGAAAGTGCTCCCTTCCATTTGAGTAAGATCCGGAACGACGACGAAGCGATGGCGTCGCCGAGTGGCACGGATGTGAAGTACTGCGCCGAGAGCATTGAAGAGCGTTTGGAGAAGGCCAACTCCGAGAAGCAAGCCTTGATAGCGACACTAGGCATTGAGCGGAAGATAAACAGGCTTCTGCAGAAAGAACTCTCGGTTGGGAAGAACCGCGCCATCGCCGCCGAGAGACGTGTGGAACTAGCTGAGGAGTTCATGGAACAGACGCAAGATGACGCCCAGGCTGAGCTGCAAGCCGTTCAGTTTGCGCTGCGAGAGGCCGAGACGAAGCTTCGACTCGCCGAGGCAAATGTCCGAGTTGCCAATCGTCAAGCCAAGCGCGCTGAATTCGAATTGGCGTGCCGCCAGCGTATTGATGACCGCTTCACTGCGATGGAAAAACGCATCGAGACCGAGCAGTCAAAAAAGAGGCCTCGACTGCCGTAGTTAATGGATCTTCTCGCCCTTTTCAAATATCTGGTAGCCATACAAGCTGACATATTCGCGATCCGCGTCGGTAAGACCGGCGTATCCGCGCGAGTTCTCTTTCTTGTAAATGCGAAGGAGAGCTCCGAAGGAGTCAGCGGTGATCAGCTTGAATCCTTGTCCTTCAAACACCTCTTGTACATGCTCGTAATTCACGAGAAACTCGCGGTAGTACTCTCCGGCACTGAACGGCAAGAGCACATCAATTGCTTGGTCGGTGGAGGTTAGCTCCTCCGAGGAGTACTGACGTTTGATGGAGTACTTCAGTCGATTGTTCTCCTTCACCGACCACGTTTGCTCGCCGGCAACCATCGCGATGCTGCCGAGAGTCGTTCGGTCCGCAAGCAGCGTTCGGTCCGCAAGCAGCGTTCGGTCCGCAAGCAGCTTAAATATCTCGGCACCATCGAACGCTGTGATCATGACCCGTCCTCCAGTCTTGAGATAGAATGCGCACAGCTTCGCAAACTCAGTGAGTGGATCACTGTGAGCAGTGTGTGCGCTGTGGCAGATGTAGTGAAGAGCAAAGTTGATCATCACACTGTCGGTAGAGTCGCTGGGAATCTTGAGTTTGTCGATGGTTGTATCCGCGGGATCTTCCAAATCGATTCGCTTCACATGGATCGATGCACTCGCCCCCTTGCGCTTCACGCGAAGATTGTACTTGCGGTCAAGCATTTCGTACAGGGCATCCACATCACGATCCAGCGCAACCACTTCGTCGTACCCAGCGTCAACTGCTCGAGCCAAATCCTGACCTTTGCCTGCTGCGATATCCATGAGTCGAGCTTTGCCTGACACTGTTGAGTAGAGATAGGTCTCTAGGATGTGTGTCTTTGCAAAGGAGTTAAAGCTGCGTTGCGGCTTGTACCAGTCGTCCGAATCCTCAGCGGCGAAGTAGCTGGCGGCAGCCGCATTCTCGTTTGTGCACAGCGTTTCCATCGTCAATGGATGTTGAATGCTGTGCCAGATCAACTCGGAATAGCGTAAGGCGTTTCCGTAATACTGCCCGAGCGTGACGTCGTGGGCGCGATCCAGGCGCAGACGCAGTAGCTTTGGACGGTCCAAGAGCGTGTTGTCGCGGTTCGCAAATGTGAATTCCCCGACGAGTCCTGCTAACGATGCGATAGCACCCTGGATCTTGAGGTCATCAGCCGTAGGAGTCCACATTGGATTGAACGAACCATCCGAAGTAGAGAACTGGATCGGAAAGTACTTGTGTGCATTCGGCGACTTGGGCGCCTCGTAGCCGTCGAAGAAGGACATCTGTAGGAGCTCGAATGTCTTCGAGTCGATGCCGGAGCAGAGCACGTACGATCCTTTCTTTGCAGGGTTCGACATTAAGTAGAAGTCGATCGTCATCTGATCCAAGGGCTTCCACTTGAACGAGATCGTGGAGGAGTAGTCGGTGTTGAACATTCGCTGGAACTTCTTCACTGTACGATCCGCTTTTTTAGTTGCCGCAATGGCATCCTTGAAGTACATGCCTTCAGGAGTGAAGATGAGTCCATCAATGTGATACGTGCGCTTCTTCTCGTAGAATGCCTTGATCTGCGATCCGAAGTTGTTCTTGGTCAGGTGAATGAATTCTTTCACAGAACCGAGATCATACTTGGCGAGCAATGTCTTCGCAGCACCGAACTTGCGAAGACGATCCTTGAACGGAGAATTGCTCATCCGCTTGGAGTCGAACATGATTACGTCGAAGCAGTGGAAGGTGTGCTTGCCTTGCGCATCCGTCATCATCTCCACATCGAGAACAGTGCGGGCGACTTCGATGGACGAGCCAGTTGCATGCTTCGTATCTCTCTTGTCGCTTATCATATACACACGATCCGCGATGGCCTTGATCTCGGCGCCAAGAAAGAGACGCTTGCGATCACTGCGGCGATACATTTCGTTGATCACGAGCATCGCTCTCGCGCCGTCCATCTTGTCCGTGACGAAGAACGTCTCAATGACCGGCAAGATCTGCTTGAAGAAGATCGGGCGGCTCAGCTCGACAGTGTTTGCGCACAGGCGCTTGAAACCGGATTGCTGCTTGAACTGTGAAATCACCATCGGATCCCTAAAGATGTCTCCCGCCAACTCAAATATCTCCTTTTGGTATCGTTGCGTGTCGTTGCCGGCGCCTGACGAGGCAAGAACGTCCTCTATGATATCACGAACTTGAGAGACTGTCGGTGGAGACTCTGGCTTCAAATGAAGGAGAGATGTTTGCACAAAGTCGTATGCCGATGCCTCCATTTGATCCAGAGACGTATCCACGAGAGCTTGCTTTGCCTTCGACAACATGATGGCAAACTCAGCCGGGTTTGTCAACGTTTTGACAAGGTCGATCTGGAGAAGCCAGTCTTCATTCACCGCGAACGTTCGACGGTTCACGATCTCCAACCGTTCCGCAGTCTGAGGGACTTGTCGAATTGGCGTCACCACCAACTTCTCAATCACGACGTGTCCGGTTCCAACATTTAAAGAGTGGCGCGCCGTCCACTCATTGACCAGAGCGCTCGATGTGCTTAATGCTTGTTCCGAGTTCGCACCAAACGTTTTGGTCTTGATATCATGGGAACCATCTCCTTTCGCGCTGCGATGAAATAGCTTGACGAAAGCGTATGTGCACAGGCTCGACGTCTCCACGACCGATTCAAATCCGTCAATGTAGACCTTCACCTCGGCTGGATCCAACACCAACTTGTTTAACTCCACGCGTGTTGCGCCGTCCGAAGCAAGGAACGAAGAGTACGAGATGACCGACTTAGAACTCATCGTTGGTTGAACCTGTTTTGAGATCTGCTCTTGAGGAAGAAGATTGACAAGTGAGAAGTGAGCTGATGTGAGCTATATGGTTGAACCTTTCTATAAACCGGCCTTAATATTGATCCATGCCGGCTGTAAATTACAAAGTGAGGAGAGCAAGGCTAAGATTCGAAAGGTCGGTTCGATGCTGGGTTTGGAGTTTAGGGTTTATTGAGTCGGTTGCCGTCGCTGGGCGCGAAGTAGACACTTCTTAAAAGCGCGAGGAGCGAGGTGGTTGTGCTTCGAGATCGTGTACACGTACCGGAGTGGATTTGATTTTGAAACGCCGATTCATTTCTTAAAATATAATCACTCATCTTCCAAAAGATCTTGGAGATTTTCCACTTCGGCGACTTGCTCTTCTTCTTCTTTGCTAAGCTTGAGATTCTCCGATTCCGCTGCAGCCTTGCTCAGCTTCATGAGTTCCTTCATATCACGCTTTGTCTGAACACGCTCATGGATCTTCTTTTGGATTTCGTGCACGCCACCGTCATCGCCCATCAGCGAATTCAACTTACGAAGCGCATACATCTGGTCCGTCATGCGCTCGTTTAAGTCTTCGCGAAACGTGACCTTGCGAGAGACCATTGGTACCGGTTTGTAGCTCGTAACAGGTAACGCCGTAGCGTTCGTGGAAGCTTGCGCATCGCGCGTGGTGGCACAATCAAGATACTCCTGGCAGCGCGGCAACGACGAGCTGAAGAACGTCATGTCCGCCTTCACCATCTCTTTAACAATCTCCTCATTCACTTCTGAGTCGTCATCAGTGATGATCTGGTCGCGTCGCATCTGGTAGCCTTGGAAGTTCTCCTTGCGCACCGTCTCAACAATCTGGTCATGCTTTTGTTCGATATCTTCCATGTTCGTTGACTGCAGTTTAACTTGGAACGCCTTGCGTCGGTTGTACCAACTGTTGCAACTTGGCGCGTTCACAGTTGATCTCTTGCGAGATGAGGCAGATCGCTTCGGGCTTCAACATGAGCATCCCCTCGACGGAATGACGATTGTAGAGTTCACGAATGCGCTTGTTCAAGTCCGCGAAGTTGGTGCAACAGAAGTAAATGGCAAACTCCGTTTCGTCACCAACCACACGATAGAACGCGACCGTGAACATGACCTTCAAGTGCTTGAGCGCGTACGCGAGATCCTTGTCTTTGATGAGTTGGTCCAATTGTGACTTGAATACGAGCGATCCGATCCAGGTCGACAGCGTGGTCCGCGCGAATGTGCTGGTAAAGTCGAAGAGGTTGTCGAACTTCGAGTTCATATCCTGGAGATCCGAGCGAACAGCAACGAGCTGGGTGTTGGTATCCGCGAGCTGGATGTTGGTGTCCTCGGCGAACCCCATGAGCTTGTTCATCTTCGCGCTCATCTCGTCGATCATGGAGGATTGTTTACGGATCACCGATGTTTGATCAGTGATTTTCGAGTTCTGCTCAGTGACCTCCTTGATCAGCGTGTCGATCTTGTCGTCCTTCATCGAAATCACTTTCTCTTGGTACGCGGATTGGTAGTCGCGATAGAGACCAAAGACTTCTTCCAAAAAAAGATAGTAGTCGCTGTAGATGACTGGGTCCACGGGCTGGCCGCGGTTCCGCTTGGCGCGCATGAGACACTTCTTAAAAGTGCGAGGAGTGAGGTGGTAGACCTTCTTGTTAGATCCGCCATGCTGGAAATCTCGCTCGGAGATATCTCCGAGCAAGTAGTCGACACCTTCTCTCAGTCCGAGCGAGTCCATCTTCTTCTTAACATCTCCAGACTCTGTCGATGTCATCACACCGTACTCGTGCAGCTTGCTGTGGTGCACGATGAACTGTCGTCCGCACTTGGCAATCTCCAAGAAGTACTCCATGAACGTCACGTCGATCTCAGGGTAAACCTGATCGTGCACACTTGTGAAGAACTCCATCAACTCCAAGCGGTTGAGGCTCTCCGCTTGGCGTAAGGCGTATTCCTTAGCTTGCTCGTAGCGCTCGTCGAGCGTCATGTTGGCTTGCGTGCAGGACGACATGGTTGGGCTTTGACTGTTCTTCTTGACTTAGCAACCAGAGGCCTCCTGGGCTCCTTGGCTTTTCGGAAGAATTGCGAATGCCGCCAAGCTCAAGCAAATATAGAACTATGGAATCGAAACAAAAAAGCACTGGGGTGATTCCCTCTAAGAAAGTCTCCTCGTGCGTTGCCCACCCCCCCGCGCTTTTGTGGAAAGGTCGAGTACAGAAATATATCAGTGATTTTGTTTAGTGTGCAAAACTATGTTTTTGAAGTTTTCATTTTCTCGAAAAAAGTTGTGAATCGTTTTCAAAGATTGGAGCGGTTCCACTCGGAACCGCTCGGATTACAACGCGTCATCCGATTAAGTAGCCGAACCAGCCCAGCCAGACGCAATGCCAAGCTTCGTCAACACCGACGAACTTGAGCTTTGTTCTTGACTTGGTAAATGCGAGAATGAGTATGAAGTGTTGAAAAACTCGATTTAAGATCTCATCGATGAATATGAAGCAACAGTATTTCCTAAAATACAATCACTCACTGTATCGATTCAAGTCGCGACGTGAACAAGTGAAAAATGAATTGATCAACTTAGACGGGTTTGATCCAGATGTTTCGCTCGTTCTCCATCACTGGTCAGACCCACCACCGCAGTCATATCCATAGAACCACGCACGCGATAATGAACACAGCGCAGAATTTGGCGGCGGAGGCCGCAGCACCAGCAGCCGCACCCGTAACCGAGAAGACGATGGACGTTTTGTTCGTGCTTGACGGCGAAATCGACATGCTCACAGTTCCCGCCACTTTCCGCGGATTGGACCTGCGCAAGCAACTTGCAAAGCAACTCTCGCCTGGCTCGAAGATCAAGTTGTTTCTGCTCAAGCATCCTGATGGATCCTGGCCGAGTCAAGATGACGCCGCGGAAGCTGCTGGAGTAGAGATGCGATACGTCTTTCCTCTCCGGACAATTATCACTACCGGTGAGCTCGGATTGGAGGACATCGTGCACTTCCGGGTTGAGGTGACGAGGCAGACGACCGACAATGTGGACGAAGCGCGTTGCGAGGGAGTCAGCGATCTAGAAACATCGTTGATCGAGTACAACAGTATTTGTGAGAAGTCCAGGAAGCGGAAGGCGAACGCCCCCAAGCTAGCTTTTTCATCCTTCGACAGCAGCGACATCAAGGACCTGTACAAGAGGGTCAAACGGGCGAAGTACACGCAGGCCGCTCAAGATCTTCCTCCGCAGTACGTTGAAGCCCTGAAGGGAGAGTACGAGCGTCGTCTTGAAGCGTGCGGCGAACCATGGACGCAGAGCGAATCTCAGCGCCGAATCTTCATCAACTCTGTTCTGGTTACTTGCGTGGTCGCTGCGAACAAGGCTTGCAAGGAATCAACTGACAAGCTCTCTCTAATGACGGAGCACGAGATTCGTGAAGACAACATCAACGGCACCGGTAAGGTCGACTACGTTATTTCAAGGAGCGATCGGATGGTGGTGATAATAGAGGCGAAGAAATGCGATATCGGGCAAGGCCAAGAACAGAACTTCGCGGCCATGGAGGCGGCTCGCCTCATGAATCGAAAGAACAACAACACATGGCACTCCATCCGGGGTATTTGTACCGACTTCCAGAACTGGGTGTTTATTCGGCGCGACTCCGGCATCCT
The DNA here is from genome assembly GCA_023337775.1 of Pythium aquatile. Classification (NCBI taxonomy): domain Eukaryota; phylum Oomycota; class Peronosporomycetes; order Pythiales; family Pythiaceae; genus Pythium; species Pythium aquatile. The sequence continues at coordinate 79,527 of JAADXM010000009.1, read as the reverse complement.
TGAGACTGATCACGAGAGCACTCGCGTTACTACAGAGTTCTCCAAGGACATGCTTCGGATCGCGTCTAAGGTGTACGGAATGCTTCTTGAATTGTGAACGAATGGCCTTGAGGTGTCCAACCTTCAAGATTGATCAGAGCCGTCTGATAGGTACGATAAGTAGGAAGAGGAGTAGGTACGGGAGGTGTCGGAAGAATCGGAAGAGTAAGACAGGTTAGCCTCAGCGACGTAGTAGTAGTAGTAGAAAGATAGCAGAGCCGTTGCTAAGTAAAAGACGCCAACGATCCCAATGGATACAATACTGAGATCAAAGAAGAGCTGCCCTCTATAGAACCAGTGTAGCTCTCGAGTCATAACCGCGAGCAACGGCAGCGAGAATGCGAATGCATATAGGCAACACCAACACCTTTTGCTGTTCATGTTGATTATATTAAAGTCCATTTTTCTCAAGCCACCATATCGCAAATTTTGATTGTCGCTGAAGCCGGGAACCGACTGCTGCCGTTGCGTGCGCCGCAAGACGCATCGTGGTGAACGATGAACAAGATCGATACTCCCAAGCTTCGACATTTCCTCAAACTATTACTCTTCTTTGCTGAGCTTCTCCGATTCAGCCGCGGCCTGGTTCAGCTTCACGATTTGCGCGAATGTGCTCGTGAAGTCGAAGAGACCGTCTAACTTCCGAGTTCATCTCCTGGAGATTCTTGCGAACAGCAGCCATCTTCTTGTCAGTATCGGCGAGCGTGGTATGGATGTCCGCGCACTTGCCGTATAATACGTTCATATTGGCAGTGAAGTCTTTGGACATGTTGGGGCTTCTTGGCTTTGTCGGAAGAATTGCGAATGCCGGATAGACTTGCGATGGATTGTCTCTAAGCAAATATAGAAACGATAGAAACTATGGAATCGCAACAAAAAAGCACTGGGGTGATTTCCTCTAAGAAAGTCTCCTCGTGCGTTGCTGGATACATTTGGGACAGTCCATGTCTTAAGCCACTCGTCTTCAATCCATTCTTGGTCGGAGCGCTGATATTGCTTGTGATCTGGCTCATGGACAAAGTGTACGGTAAAACATTCACAAATGGCTCCACAGCAACCATGATTCAACACATGATGACGACTTACGCCATCGTTGCAGCGGGCGTGGCTCTCAACAACATGCTAATTAAGCATAGATATCGCTTGGACAAGCATAAGGATGCGGATCAAACAGACAAGCCCATCCCCGAGGAGCAACTAATCTCACAATATACTCCACCGCCAGACACTCCGGACTACTCAGCAGTTTAGCATACTAATAGCGCGAGAAGCTTTTAAACACACATCTTTTTTTTTACACTAGTTGTGGCGTATTTACGTTGTTTGATACATTGATCGTCGTCGCCATCGCTTGCTCGCTTCCGCTTGGGTTTACTCGGAGCTGCGATAGGCGTTGGGTGCGACTCTGGGTGCGAGTCCGAGGGCGGCTCTGGAAAGAGTTCCTTGACGACAACAGGATTGACAGCCATTCGGCACTCGATGTCGTCGACAGAGACAGGACTGGGAGGACAACTAGCATTGTCACCTTCAATCCACTGGCGGCACTCCTCAAAGTCTTCCCTTGAGAGTTCCAGCTCGGCAAGTGCACGTTCGAAGACATCTGGACTGAGGTTCAATGCACTCCAGCAGACGGAGACCGCGGCAATACCGACCGATGCATTGAGATAGGAGATGGCCTCTTGACGGGCAATCACTTGCTCAAGCGTCTGGTTCACGAGCCCATGGAGATGCTTGAAGGTCTTCAAGTCGAGTGGAGCGTTGTCGATGTCGGCGGTGGCATTGAGAACCTCGATGAAGTCACGAGCGAACAGGAATGTCGATGGATAGGCGACCCGGTAGTCCAGGAACTTGAGGATTCGCTTTTGCAAGTCGACGAGAACTGATCGCGAGAACTCCATGAGATTGTATCCGGAAGCCAACGCTTCGACCTCAATCATGGTGATCGGATGAAAGTCGTAAAACGAAGACGCGATCCACAGGCTGACGATCGTGACCTGCTGAACCTCGACTTTGTTGGAGGCCATGTGCACGGAGAAGTAGCGATCGAAGATGTAGAGCGCGGTGTCAGCGGTGTCAACAGTGATACCGAATGTCTTGACCACGTCGAATATCCATGCAGCCATCTTCTCGCGCCACATGGCATCCATTACCGACTGGGTCTCCTTGAAGTAGTTCGGGTTCGGCTTGATGAGTACATCTTCGCGCTCGCGTTGCTTGGCGAACCAGTCCTTCAGCTCTCCCAGTCGGACGGCCGACGATGCGACCGACGCGAGCGATTTGAGCGAACCGTCCGATGATAGCGCTTCGTCGATTGCGATCTTCTCGTTGCAAAGTAGGTCGCAATACAAATTGGAGGATAAGGCAGACTCGACAGTCATGGCTGGCTTGGGGCTTGGAAGTGAAAACAAAAATGAGAGCATCCGACGCGTGTACCATTTTCGCAGCACACCGCCACCTGGCGGAGATGATTGGCGCTCGATGAATCGTCTCAATTCATTTGTCCCCTAAATGCCCCTTCCATAGTAACCAGACGTTTGCAATAATGAATTGGTCCAATTCATTTGTCCCCTTAAAATGCCCCTGCTCTATCGCGAGAGATCTGCAGAAGCTCGCAATGATTCGACACATCACCACAGTGAATTTAACCTCGTTTATTTTTTACCGGGTAATTACCCCGAAGCGTCACGCCCTCTAAAATTGTATCAGCTTTCAAATATAGTATGTGGTCAAAAAAAATGCTTCCATTCAAGCACCACCGGAACGCGGTACTCGCTGCCGACGTTGACACCAATACCATTTCTGCTCTTGATCTGTCTTCCTCAACTCCGATGTACGTCATGAAGCCCCGCATCACTCATGCTGATCTAGAAAGAAACTTTAACAGCTACATCCGCCAGTCACCAGAGTATTCCATTCGAAACGTAGGGACGAATCCCTTGTTTTTGATCCCAGCTCTCTTCATTCCAAACAGTCGTAATACCATCTTGGATCGCGGACGGCGCATCATGTCTGAGAAGTTTTACATTGTCTACTCGGATTGGTTGGACAAGTTGTCTGTGGTGATTTCTCTGTTAAGCATTACAACAGGTTTGTTAATCATCGCTCATGCGTACGCTGTTGGTGCGCACAAGATGTATGTTTTCACGATTCCCCATCACGCCAACGACCCGGGTAAAGCCAATGAACTTGCAGCTCTCAATGGAATTTGGTCGACACGAACCTGGGACGTTCTCAAGCTCGTTCTTGCCGGATTGCCGTCCATCATTCAGTGTTGGCGAGCCTTCAAGCGATCATCAGTTCCACCAAAAGGCAACGAATGTGTTCGCATGACCAAACTTGAAGCCCTATCGGCGCAAAGCCGTCTAAAAAATAGCTTCACAAGATACGTCTCGTTCAGACTATTCAATCCTCCCGAGACGCCTAAGCCTCCACCTCGCCAAGCAACTACACTTGATGACTCCGACCAGGTCTCTCTTGGTGAGTTGCCGCTTGAAAGGCGACGAGACGATTTGCTAACGCCTCAAGCCAAAGAAGATCTTCAACGTCGGATTGAAGAAACCCTTGAACTACCGCACTCGCCTAGACATTCTCGGCGAACTAGCATGTAATCCAGACTCCTTGACGTGTCTAGTATCTAGGCTCTTCGACATACTCAACGCTAAATAGATCATCGTCAAAGGCGGTATCATCATCGTTGTCTCGATTGTCTCGACCAGACCACATTGCATCTTCGGTCGTATCGGTCTTCATTTCGACAGCAGTAGCAACCTTCCTTTCGTTCTCGAGCGCTTGATGAAGCTGTTTTTTTAATTGCTCGATCAGCTTTGCTTGCTCCTTTTGGATATTGATTTGTTTCAAGAACATGGCTTTTAGTTCGTTGAACTGCTTTGCTAGAGCATTATTTTTGGTTACGAGGGCGACATTTTTATTCTTCAACACCAATCTCTCTGCGACAAACTTCTTCAACGCACCGTGCAACTTGGCGATTGCTTGCTCTTCCAAAGCTTTACTTGGGCCAGTCTTTGCCGCCTTGGTATTCTTCGCCTCCTTCTTTTGCGCTTGAATAAAGCGATCGTAGCTACACTCGCGTTGTTGGATGAGGACCTTTAGGACAACGTCCTGAAGAATTTCAATGTTAGTTGCGTCGCTGTGGTCATCAATAATACACCCGATGTGCTGCTCCATGATCTCTTTCGCCAAAGCGTGCACTGCGTTATTGAGAATCATGGACAACAGATTCACACGTTGGTCCGTCGTCAGAGAGTTCGCATACATCTGCGGCACAAACAAGGAAGCGTACATTCCGATACACTCGGTGTAGGAGATGTCCGTGTAGATAGTGCTCATGCGTACGTAGTGGTGAAGGCTGTTTAGGAGCATGCAGTAGAAACGAGGATTCTTACTTTCACTCAAGTAGTGCTCGATTGATTGACGATAGCACTCGGTCAGACCGCGGCTAGTCTTCTCATGAACTGAGATCGCGCGGTCGTACATGTGATTGTAGAAGATGTCCACCAGACATGATCCAAGCACGTCCAGTAGTGATAAGACCGTTTTTTCATCGTTGGTCTGCGATGGCTTCTTCATGGCGATGGGCGTTCGTGTAGCGACAAACAGACTTATATTGTATAGGCTTTTTCCCTTCTCGATCACCAACGATTACTCATACTCACCATTTAGGTTGTCTTCCAGGTCATCGTTTCCCATGTCATAGCCTTGGAATAAGCTCTCGAGCGTGTCATTTTCTTCGTTTTCGGGATCAACTATAACCTCATCAGCATCGATCGAGCCCTCTGATTCCTCAACAAACGAGGTTGTCTTCAACCTACCCACGTTGTACATTTGATGCTTTGACTCTTGTGCAATCATTTTGTCAACAATAAACTGGAGTAGTTTGTTTATTGTTGCATCGCCAAACGAAGCTGTATCATAAATAATCTGAAAGAGATCTGCCAACAGGCGATCTGCATTTTTTGTCGTAGGATATTCTGGCAATGGAGGCAAGCGGGTAGTTTTTGAGGTTCCACTCGCGAGCAATACCTCTTTGACCAACGCATAAAAGGTCATGTCCGGATGGCACGTCGTATCCACTGACAAGTTTCTTGCAAATGTGTAATGAGAGTACAAGAGTCGCAAGTTTGATTCAACCACTTCGTAGACGCGCTGCCCAGCTGAATTCTTACCGAGAGTATTCAAGTTCTTGTGTCCAAACAGTTTGGAAAGACCTGTTCCTAATGACTCTAGCTTCACATGATCGACTTTTCCATCATCGAGGTTCTCCACGATTGTTTCCTCGGCCTTGGTCGCCATGATATCATCTGCACTTCGCAGTAGTTGATTTGTTACTCGCTTGCGAAACTCAAGGTAGGTTGCCGAATACTCTTTATAATAGGACGGATCCATCGACTCAAGTTGCTCTTTGCTCACGCGACACTGAGTACACTTACCGTTTTCATACTCGTGAATGTCCTTCACGGGGCATGACAGCGTATACAGCTCGAAGAAAGCATCGACGACCATGTGTTCTTTCAAACTGTTTTCAATCTTCCTGTTGTTGGATGTGATCGTGGAGAGATCGGTCGGTACCTTTGTCTTCTCCAGGTTGCACCTCTTGCAAATGTAGGTGGATCCAGTACCTGTCTTAAAGATGTTCCATCGGTGTGGACCAGCAGGATCTAAGCAGTATCCGATCTGGAAATTGGTGAGTTCAAAATCGAACTCTCTGTTGTTTTCGGATGGTAGATTTAGCTTTGGGGTCATGCGAAGTTTGACCAAGGAAGATGCACGAGTAGCTTCTAATGATTTCATGAAAGCACTAACAGGCGCCGTCACTGTTGATGAGACCGGACTCTTCGCAGCCGTGCGTACAATCGCTTGATACGACTCCTCTATGTATTCACTAAAATCATCGCGCTTGTTCTTTGGAGCAACGGGCGCGTACATATTTCCAAATAGACTATTGGACCGTACTACCCCCTGCTCCCCTTGTTCATGCTTTGCTTTCTTTGTTTGGGCTTTCTTAGCTTGTACTAACGCGGCGAAGTCCACCCCAACAACTTTGAATGGATCGATTTGCTGGTCTCCGAAATGACGTTTGTACATGAACAAAGCATATTTGGTGATCGGACTTGTAAGGATGTCGTTGCGCAGACGGTCTATCGCAGACGCGGGCTTTATTTGAATAGTCTCCTTTGAAAACACTCGATTCATAGACTTAAAAGCATGAATGAGTAGCGCCTTTGCTTTAGTTTCGGTCACGCCCACTCGTTTGAATGATAGATTAGCTTGAATGATCTTATATGCGGTCACAAAGTCAGCTTTGATGTCTCCGGCGGAGGCAACTCCTCCGCTTTGCACAGTGTCTCGATTGACTAATATCTTCTCAGATGTTTTGAGCTGCCCCACCTTGATTGCAATAAGGGAGGAGCAGGCGTAGACAAAAGCTACGTACCTAGTAAATAACTCTAAATACTCGTTTTCGAGCTTGTTGGCTCGCTCGACAAGGACCTTTATTTCAGGCTTTGCCTCACTGAAGATAAGCTTAGTGATTGATCGGTGACTCGTAGGAACAATGGTTTGATTCATGTTGAATTTGACGATATGAGCGATCGCTGAGAATATGCTCGAGTCCAGTGGAGTGGTTTCTTCTGCAAACGCAGACTGATCTCGTGTACGAATCCCGGCCTGGATAACATCGTCTGACTTCCCCAGTTCGCCACCGCAAGCCTTACAATAAAAGGTAAAGGCGACTTCAGTGTTTTCATCGCCAGTGCGCTGGCGGTTTGTTTCTTTGAATTTGTTTATGATGCGTTGTCGAATCAAAAAGGCCTTATCGACCGTCTCAAGGGAAAAGTCGACACTCTCTAAAGCTGTGTAGAACTCAATCTCGTGCTGGCAAAGCAGTGGAAACGAGCAGAGCTTGCATGGACACATCGCATTCGCCTCTTGCAAATCGTAGTTAATGTAAGCCTCGACTTGCCGAAACGCTGCGATCGTAGCTTCATCTGTTCCTGCTCGACGAGTCGCATTTAAATATTGCACGAGTGCAATGTGCTCACACTGATTTGTGAGAAGAACGTTTTGGGCCTTTATGTCTTTCTCGACGAGAATGCTAAGCTCCGTTCGCTCTTGCTGAGGAAGTTTTTCAATAGAGAAGCGATTGAATCGAGTAAAGATCGCGCGTCGGTCGGTATAATCAAAATAGTAGGGATATCGTTCACGGGCAATCTTCTCTCCTCGCGTTTGAAGTAGGCGTTGGTACCGATTAACCTTGAGATTTGTTCGTGCTTGAAGTGTCTCCTTTTTGACGTACTGAAGATGAGAGAGCCGATCGAACACCGACGGAGAGTCAATGCCAAACAGCTTTATTTCATCGTATAATCTCCAGTTGGCGCTCATCTGCAGACACTCGTACTCTGACACGGTGTAGATTGGAGTGATCAAACATGGAAGTACGGCGTTCAGTCTCGGAAGGTAGTCTTGGTCGTTAAATGGCTTCATTCTATCTATGATTGGCAATCGCATAGTTGGATAATGAACGCTTAGGCTTGCCATTATTGAAGCTGTTTCTAAGAATGCATGGCCGAGGCAAATAATTAAAACTTTATTTATTCTATTAAAGAGAGCCGTGTCCTCATAGTGTCTAGGATCTATTAAATAAGCTGTAGTTGTCGTTGAAGGAGATGTAGAGCCGATCCGATGGAGACCATCAAAGGCTTCAAGATGAAATGAAATGGAGGTGTAGTTGAGAGGAGTTTGTTGCTGGTTGAACTGCTTCCAAGGAAAGATGTCCATCGCAAGATGGTTTGTCCACGTCGCTGGAAATGCGAGCCCAATCAAGCGGAACTTGTCTCCTATGGATAATGCAGCAGGGATAGACTCTTTTTGCTTGCCACTGTATTGAATAGCGGGGCATGAAACCTGACTCGTAAGCGCAATCCCTTCGTGAATGCCTGGCGGTGAAATAATGGGTACAACGTACAATAAAGCTTTCTTCAGCGCAAGCAGATGCATAGATGCAGGCGATCCGATGGATTCACGTTCGTGGGCAAGAAACTCGCCCACTGAAAGATCCATGATGACATCTCGAGTGTATCCCACCGGCCGAAGCAGTTGTCCTAGAATGGACGCTGTCTCAAGCACAGAACTGCTCATCGGCGAGGCATAAGGCCCAATATGCTTGGGCTTCGAAGTCATGGCGGCTTGTGGTCTATATACTTGACTTGAGAATGTTAAACATTGAAGAAACTCAACAAACATACAAGCGTATCTAATGCTTTTAAAGAGGTACAAAAAAACAGAACCAAACATTATGAAATCTTGCAAGAGGTTTAGGGCAGTGAGAAATGAGAGGTCGTAGTTGGGTCCAGAGGTCCTTGAAGGTCGAGTTGTCGTCGTAGGGTTTAAGATTCCCTGAATATGTGATTTCTCATCAGCGAGAATTAAGCGAAACCGAGCACCAGCAGGAGAATCACTTGGAAGAAAATCGTCAAACGTGTAATATCGGTATTTTTTATGCACGCTGGAGGAGAACGGGTTCCATACAATTTTCAAGTGAAAACTGCCAGACTCGGCAATGTATGGCTCGTCGCTGTTCCAGACTTGCTCAATGGGCTCGCTTTACAATTTAGACCTCGCTGTCAGCCGTAGTGTGGACCATTCGCCCGCAATGAGTCCAACGCGCATACCGCTATCTTTACGAGTGTGGGATAAAGCAAGGAGGATGTGCAATTGCGTGCGTCCCCCGGCGTCCGTTGCGACGACGATGGTCATCGTCGAAAGATCCAGCGGGGTGCACGCATAGCAAGTGCAATGAATGGCGTGCGTTCGTCGTATTTGGACCTTTGCTTACCGTCTAAGGACCATTCGTCCAGCGATAATTCCCTTCGTATTTATGGAACGACAGAGGCTACCGCGCATAGCAAGTGCAATGAATGGCGTGCGTTCGTCGAGAGAGGTACAAGGAGTTCAGTTCTTGTTAAAAAGAGTGGAATCGGAAACGGAATGATGCTATACAGAAGCAAATCCGAAACCATCGTGTCCTCCTTTCGACGCAAAGACAACAAGGGACACAGCGTACGGGTAGGTATTCGAGCTCCACAATACGGGCTTACGTGGTCGTCTGACAACTCGTCTTGAGTTAGTGGTGGTTGTTTGCGCCCTGGTCGATAATCGTTGTTGCACCGCTTGCATCTTGCTATCTTGATGACTGCAACAAGGAGGAAAAAGGTGGCGTCCTCCGGCGTCCTCCGGCGTCCTGGCTGATGACTGATAGTCTATTAATGATCCGGCGATCTTTGGAGGAATTACGCTATTTAATTGGATTGAGGGGTCGTTTGTTTCGACTTGGTTTAAATATGTGCGCTGTGCAAGGAGGGATGAGTTGTCCCACGTACCTTCATCAATGTGTTGAAGTGCCATCCAGGGGGTTGGGAAGTTCCCTCCGAGCAAGGGAGCCGCCCCTGATCATGTGCGACAAGCTACCCCAAATTTCGTCATTCTCGATTTCGCTCACTCCTCCTCACACACCGTCTCGCTGATCGTCGCCACCGAGATAGACTGGCCTCTGAGTAACTAAGATTCTCAGCGGGTTTAAAGTCTCTCGGGTGGGAGATCGCGTCTGCCGTCGCCATCATTGCCGCCGTCGTGGTGCTGCCCAACTGGATTGACTGACCGCTGTGAGCCTCTGCTTCACAGTTGGTACATAGTCTCTTGATTGTGGGAGATCGGTTGTGTCGCCACCATCATTGCCGCCATCGTCGCAGGCCAACTGGATTGACTGACCGCTGTGAGCCTCTGCTTCACAGTTGGTACATAGTCTCTTGGTTGTGGGACATCGGTTGCCAAAGATCGTGTGTGCCACCGTTTCAACCGACGCCCTTGATCGACTGACTGCTGTGGGCCTCAGCGTCACAGTTGGTTCATAGTCTCTTGGATTGTTGGACGGACGGAGTAGGTCATTATGTCGGCGAACGCCTCGACCGACTTGCATGAGATCGAACCAGAGATCGTGCTGGACTCGCAGGATGGCCCGCTCGAGGCTACTCTGGACGACAACCCGAATACGCTTGCCGCCCTTTTCAGCTTCCTCGACAATGATAGCGCCGTTGGTACGGCTGTCGTCGAGTATCCGGAGTCCACCGACCACCCCGATGACTCTGACCACTCGGGTAGCGTCGCTGGTATCGACTGGACTGTTGACCGCGACATGGAACAAGACCACCTCTACGATCTCAGTACTACGCAACTCCTAGAAGAAGCTGCTACAACTCTTGTCCAAGAGATCGAAGGAAGCGTAAGCGAGGCGGCGCGAGCCGCGATGGTGCTCCAAGATCTTAGCGGGTCTGGGGCAGACGCGCCGCCGTACTTTGGCCCGCTACGCGTGAATGCGCCCATCAGTGATCGAAGGCTGAAGCTGCTCACGGACACCGCAGATGGCTCGGACACTTCGACGCCGACATCCAAAACGCCGACCACGGGGTCGCATTCTCCCCCGAAGGCCGCAGCGAAGGTCTCCCAGCCAATCTTTCGCGGGTTTCTAAAAAAAACGACCGACCTCATCAAAGACACCATTGCCGCCGCTGTCGGATCTGCCGCTGTCGGTGCTGCCGCCGAGGTCGTCGAGCCTGTCGCTGCTGTGGGTGAGCCTTCCGCTGCTGTCGAAAGAGATGAAGATATTGCTATGGATGAAGACAACACTGCTGTGGAAAGAGATGGAGACGCTGCCATGGAAGGAGATGGAGACGCTGCCATGGAAGCCACTGCCGTCGAAGATGTCGATGCCAACGGGGATGTTGGTATGGAAGGCGGCGAGGTCGAAGATGGTGAAGTCGAAGAGGCGGCGGAAGACAGTGCCGCTTCTGAAAGCTACGCCAGTGTCGATACAGATGATGACGAAGAATATGCCTATTGCACTTCCGACGATTCGTCGGCTGCAGTGTCGCCATCGCCACAGCCTCCGCCGTCACCGCGATCGCCACCTCCACGATCGCCACCTCCACGATCGCCACCTCACTCGCCACCTCCATCACGACGGCGCTCGCCACCTCACTCGCGAGCGCCACGAGTGTCCACCAATGGCTTTGTTCGCCACGTTGCCCCGCACATGTTCAAACCGTATCGGCTGCACGGCAAGTCGAGTGTGCAGTGCTTTTACCTCGACGGATTTGAGCCGGCAGATCAAGCGTACTATCGCAAGCACGGGAAAATAGAAGCGTCCACTCGTTCCGGCTCACGCCACAGCGGGGGAAAGCGTGATCGAATCAAAGTTTGGATTCGCAGCTATCAAGTCAGCTGGGTTGGGCAAACCATCCGAGGCTACGAACCAATGCGTCGAATCATGTCGTTATGGCCCGACGTTTACAAGAAGCATCGAGCTTTCATGAAGAAAGTGAGATCCGGTGAAACAACAGACGACGAAGCTGGATGGTCCCATTTCGTGCGTGAATGCCGAGCGACTCCAGTTTTGGCGGCGAACAACGAAACCGGTACTTGTTTGATCGACGCTATCCGAGTTGCAAGTCGTCTGTTGGGTCAACCCGGATACGCCTCGGCTACTCGGACTCGGATGGTGGAAGAAAATTCATTTGACGGACGGTTCCCTCCCGAAGGTCTCACGCGTCAGCAACTGTACGATCTGGTCGGCGGACTGAACCATATCAGCCGCACAGAATCAGAGCCAATACTACACGTGGTCAGCAAGCGCGATAACCGTATAAAAGGGCGAGTTGGAGGCTTGATCCGCGTCGAACTTGAAGATGGTGTGTATCTCGCGCTCGGCGTCGGCCATCTCGAAGGTCCCGGACACGCATTTGTATTGCACGTTAAAGATGGTGTTCGACACATGCACGACCCGATGGAGCATGACGGGCCGATGGCCTGGCACAAGAACAACTTCGCATGGATCCGCTTGTGGCAATACATTCTCAAGGTCACCGTGAGGGAGACGTACACCACCAAGCAACGCAAGGGTCGAAACCAAAACCGGAAGAAGCACCGTCCTGAACGACGTCGCAAGAAGAGAATGCTGAATGAAATTGAAGGAACGGTCGACACGAGCGACGACGACGGCGGTGCTCAAGACACGGATGAAGACGACGCCATGGACAACGAAGAAATGGAAGAGAAGATACCTTAAACACATTTATATAGCTTGAATACTGTATCTCTTTATCCCTCGGGTTTGGAATGAAGTCGCCACCGACGCCGCGATCAACATCGAATTCATTGTTCAAAACACGTTGTGATGCAATGCCGAGGTGTCGCTCGCTCGAGCGGGCTACGCTGCCGCACAAGTTCGAAACTGAACGATTTGGGTTATTGCAAGGAACATGCTACGCGACCGATCCAGTGCGTGGCAATGGCCTGCTCGACGGCGAAGCGATGTGGCAACAGCAACGGAATTGATGAGAATGGCTATTGCGGCGTACATCGACGCGCCTCCGCCCACCAGCCGATTTGTCAAGGATTCGTAACGCACTCAGGGGAGCCCTGCCGAAACGAAGCGAAACCTGAGTACGCGTACTGCTCCACCACTCACGATCCTGCCATTCCTTACTACTCGACGAGACTCCTTAACTCCGACGTCAAAACCCGCGCGGTTCTACAACCTCAGATCCTGCACCACTACGGCGGCCTCGACTTGTATCACCGTGATCGCCTGGATCTTGGTGTTCCCGGGCTTATCGAGCTAGACCACATCTTGGAAAAGCAGTGCTTCACTTTCGCATTCACTCGAATGGGACTCACGGACGAAGATGCCGATTTCGTAACCAAAGTCATTCGAGATGAATACGTCAATGAGATCGGCAATATATGCTTGACAAGAGCGACGACAAACAAGATCAAGGGATCTGCTGTCCGCAATTTCCTTGACGACGCAACCACGGGACACATTCCCGATAAGACTCACTTCCAACACTACATGCGCGGTGAGATGAGAGACAGTGTCAAGCTGGGTCGCAACGCAACAAGGGTCATCACACGAGAAATGGGGCGGTCGCTAAAGGAGTGTCAATCGAAGCTGGCTGCAGAAGGAGACACGCCGTTGTTGGGAGCTCTAGGTGATCAGCTCGGACACATCTTTACGCTCATGAACCTTCACATCGCGAAATCGATCCGATCCGAATTCGAGTAGATGAAACGGACGCGACGCTTCATATATAAAAGCATCGTAGACAGAACGCCTTCATTTGCAAAGTTCAGCCATGGTTGGCATTATCCCTCAATGTCATGCCTACCTCCAGAAGAATGCTGTGGGGAGGTGGTACGAGTCCTATCGGTTCAAGAACAAGGACACCGACGATTACTTGCATCCTGTTCAACGAGGAATGCTGTTGCTGCGCGTGGAGACTGAAACTAAGCGCGCATTCTACTGGATTTACAAGTTCGAAGACGCGATTGGTTTCAATGAATATGTCGGCCTGAAGATGAAGGCCGAGTGCCACGAGATCATCATCTCCTCTCGGTGCCGACTGTTTTACGACATCGATCTTGCTCTCGACGAATTTCAGCAATTTGAGTTTGCTGAGAACTACGGTTATCTTCTATCGGAGACGAACCAGCAAGCGGTGATGGAAGAAGTGAGCAAACTGCTCGCAACAGTGTTCAAGGAGGCGACGCTACTCTCGCTGGAAGAGCACGGTGTCGACGCGGATACAGTGATGGATTGGATGTGGACCATGCGCAATCGCCCTCTCAAGGACAGTGCGTTCAAGATCAGCATCCACTTGGTAAGCAATCTCATGCTCTCACTGCGTGCGTGCTCGGCTATCGCCAGCGACGTTAAGCGCGAGGTACTCTTCAATAACGAAGCCTTTCTCGGCATCAGTGTTGGGATGGCGGAAGCTCTGTCCCAGTCAATCGACGAAATGCAATATCGCCGCCACGGATCGCTTAGCCTACCATTCGGCACTAAACAGACTTCGCACGGTATCTACACCAACTGGATCATCGATGAGTTCAATATCCCTGGGCAGCAATACTTCATCACGACGCAAGACCAGTTCTCTATCGATGACTTGGATATCTCGGGATACAACATTGTTGAGAAGTCCAACTACGACGGCGTTGGAGCTAATCCAGTCTTCGTGAAGGAAGCCTTGGCACACGCTCATAACATCAAGGATTACAGTCCGCGCGTTTGGGATCTCAACGCGTCCGTGCTCAAGCGCTCTACGATGTACGTGAAACGGTACGCTCCGAGTATGTGCTCCATATGTGGTCGCGTACACGACAACGACAATACGCTCTTTCTCATATTCAACTCCGAAGCTGGCGTCGCTTCATGGAAGTGTGCGCGCATGCCGTCAATGAAACCGATTGTGTTTTATGCCAAGGAGATTAATGATCTCAACAATATTGAAGAGCCAATCGAGACGGATATTGACGCGTTTGCCATGAACTACCGCAATCCAACCAACACAACCACCATCGCCAAACGAGCTAAGCCCGTCGCTCAACAATCACACCGAATCAGTGATGATATCTCGGACGATCTCGAAGCTTTCAACAAGCGATACAAGAACCTACGTTGCTCCCAGGCGTCGAATGACGACGACATTGCCGATCCTTTTGATCATTACGGGATGCGAGCGCGAAAGACATTCATGCGATATGGACCCCCCAAGATCGTCGTTGACGACTTTCGAGAGATAACAGGAAAGGAAGGGTATGATTCCGACGACTCTATTCACGCAAAAAAAGGACACAAGGTGCTGATCGCGATCAAGTCCCATCAGACAAAGATGCTTAATGAGCCTGAAGCGGAAGAAGAGCCTGATGCGGAAGAAGAGCCTGAAGCCGAAGAAGAGCTGGAGACGTACGACGACGATGAGCCGATGCGTGTCCGAAATCCCCCGACCTCTAGGGTCAAGGTCGTTGGTCGTTAGCTGCTTTAAGCCATAACTAACGTTCCTTTCTTCTTTTTTTCTTACTTCCATGTTATTGTTATCAAGGCGGCGGAGAAGGTCCAATCTCGCTTTTGCCAACAAGTCAAACCAGTCAATCCGTAGTGAATAAGTCGATCCGTTCAAATTCTGCCGACCAAACCAACCAGCCAAACCATCCCGATGTCGAACGCGCAAGCCAACTTCCCCGACGTTCACTACGAGCAAGCTGAGGAATACGCCTTACGCCAAGCCGAGAGCCTCAACCGCTTGGAGTTGATGGAGTTCTTTACGAGTGTGCACGACCAGTTCTATCCAGAGATCGACATCAAGTTCATGGAGTACTTCTTGGAGATTGCCAAGCGCGGAGGAGAGTTTGTCGTGCACCACAGCAAGCTTCGCGAATACGGTGTAATGACATCGGAGAACTCTGCGAAGGTTCATGAGAAGCTTGTGAGTCTTAGGCTTGTGCAAGATGTTCATTACCGGCTGGCGGATATCCGCCTGCCGGTTGCACAGGGTGGGTATACGAAATCCAAGGTCTACTACCTCACTCCTCGCACTTTCAAGAAGTGTCTTATGCGCGCGAAATGATGCCCCGGTCAGTCCGTGACCCAAAGCTTGATACACTAATCATTGCAGTGACCGTTTTTTTAAAAAAAATCTTTTTTCCCTATTCATGATCGCCTCCTCCGGGCGGCCAGTCTTCTCTTATTCTCGCTTTTAGCATTAAGTGAACAAGTGAACAAGACCAACAAGACCATGATCTCGACCGAGACTATTCAACGTTACGTTAACCAACTCACGTCCAAGTATGACAAGATCTCGCTTCAAGACTTCATGAGTGCCGTCGCGAAGCAGTTCTACCCGGACCAAGATCTCTCGTTCATGGAGTACTTTCTCGAGCTGACGGCCGAAGAGAATGACGGCCAGTTCATCGTCCCGCACGAGAAGCTTATCGAGTATGGTATTGCCACGAGCGGTCGCAGTGCGAACATCAAGAGTCGCTTAGAGAGTCTCGGGTTGATTGAGAACGAAGAATACCTGCTGCTAGACGTCCAGCAGCAGCTCCCGAGTGGAGCGAAACACTCCAAACGCTACCATCTCACCCCAGAGGCGTTTAAACTATCGCTGATGCGCGCCCTGCGCCGCACCGATCAGCCCATCGACGTGACCATCTATGCGAAGTACTATCTCTTTCTCGAGAAGTCGGTCGCGTACTATTCCAAATATCAACGTAGCATGGACCAGCAACTTCTCAAGACGAAAGACGACAAGATCGACAAGCTTACTGAACAAGTCGCCGAGTTGCTCGGGTATGCCAAGGACACCAAGGAGACTTTGGACGATGTGCGCGACGATCTCACTGAGACCAAGGAGACGGTGGAGATCGCCAAATCGTTCTTGGCGGAGAAGTCCTTGGCGTCCACAATGAACCCGTCGGACGAAAGCAAACATCACTTCTTCGGTGCCACCAAATCGATTGACGAAGGTGGTTCCATCGTCGTCAAGTTTGTCACTGGACAAAAAGCGTATGTCGATGCGAAGATCAAGGCGACCATCGATCAAGAGCACCACGAGATCGCTCTCCCTCCGTTCTACAACGCGAACGGCATCGACCTTCGTCAGAACGTTCTTGCCGAGTTCAACAAACGTAGAGAAGCAATCTTGATGAAGATCAACACCGAGCGCAAACAGCAGGCGGATGAAGCGAATCAGAAGCTTCGCGAGGAGATTACAAGTCACAATCGTGCCAATCCTGACCAACGTCGAACCCTCCAAGCAGAGAAGAGCGGGTATCGTCGCATCGGTAAGCGAGACGTCACGGTGACATTCAAGAAGCTTTCGTTCAAGTACAAAGCCAACGCGTACATGTCGTTTGACGAGGTGGTTCAGATCATCTTGGACGTGAACGGCGTCACGCAGAGTAGTCCGCTACCTTGACCACACCAACTCCTTTTCTCCTCTACTCCTTTTCTCCTCGCTTCTTTTTTTATCCAACAAATGATTGTACTTGTCTCGAATGTATCCGTAGTTGGTGTGCTTTAGAGTATCATCTTCTCTCCCATCCAGCTTGAAGTAATGGCTGTTGTCTAGATCAAACTTGATTGCCCCGTTGCACTCGGATCGTAGATATACGCTTTTTGGTTTGAGTAATTTGGCCATCGGCTCTATGATCTTCTCCATCGCTAAGAGGCGACTTTCAGGTAAATCTATCCGCCCATAGCAGTTAAGTGATGGCCACCAGATCGGCTCGGCGTCGGGTCTGCTTCTCTTCTCGTCGAGTATTGCGACCAATTGCGTATACAATGATGTCGACGGCTCCTCTGTAGTGAAGATACGATCGCGCAATAGCTCCATGAGTAAGTAGTCCGCCGATGCTACACACACTTTGACCGGTCTCACTGATGAGGAAGCCGATTTCAACTCCAGGATATAACATCCAACACGCTTGCCGAACGTGTCAACACATTCATACTCACCATCGCGAATGGATGCAGGTTTCAGCTGCAAGAGTGGTCTATACGTTTTTGGCTTCACAAATTGTGTTTGCCATGATGCCATATCACACGTGAGGAGACGTACAGGAAGTTCTTCGGGAACTTGGACGATCAGTGAATCGGCAGTGAGTTCGTACGAACTCGATCCATCTAACGCCATCATGATACCAACGGCTACCGCGCCTGCTAGGCATGCCTTCCCAGTGTAGAAGAAACAATGCTTGTCAACGTGATCGAGTTTGCTTTCATCGATGCGAATCAGATGTAAGGGAATCGAGATCTTAATCGTTGCGATCGCGGCGACGCTGGAAGTCGGAACTATCGGGTACAGTTCTCGTAAGAGCAAGTTTCGATGAATGTCCTTTGCTAATCGTCGAAAGATGGATAAGGAGTGACCAGAGTCGACCATAAGTTTTGATAAGGAGTCTCTTTGATCGATCAACTGATAGTGAGGATGAACAGTGCGAAGGTCGCCGGTGTCTAGGTAAGGTACTCGCTTGTACAACTTCGTCGGCACGTACGTCGCATCTAAAAGCACTGTGTTCTTTATTCGTACCCGAATCGTATTAATATGAATGGCGCTAATAACGTTGATGTCTGGTAACCCGTCGTTGCAAAGTATCTCCGCTAACGTACTCGCATGGTGAAGGTACTCATCGGAGATAATATCGTAATCAGCAAGGACATCATCCTCATAGATTCGTTGATCCTTAAGACGAAGCGCTAGATCGATTGCTTTCCCTCCTGTTAAAAGCAACTTATGCTCCGCTATATATGTCTCAGTGAGCTTAATCGCACGATCGACAAGCGGTTTATAGTAGTCGAGTCGATGCAGGATCACTTCGGGGTTCTCCATGTTTCAATCAACCCTTTCAATGGGCAACGTCTTTTAAAATATTTTACTATACTATAGAACCAAGGTTTCGATCGAAACCAATTTTGAGGCATTATTAATCATGGAATACGATGTAATCTCTGCAGGGGATAAAAAAAATATCTCTGTAACTCCATCACATCGATCAAGGTTTTCAAATGCAGCGGCGAATCTAAAGGAAGCTTTTGCAGGGTCGTCTGTTGACGCCTGTGCAAAAGCGCAAGTGGGCGATCCGTTGTATGAGGCTTGTCGTACAGGATCCATCGCGTACTGCAAGACTAATATCGCATCCGAATCGTGTATCCAGGACGCCAAAAAGTACCCTGAGGTTGACACCATTCGTATGAATTGGTGCAAAACCGCCTCCAGTAGAAAGAACGCACACTTCGCCTCCTATTGCCCGGAGCAACCTGCGATAGTCGAGCAGCCTCCAGCGTCAAAGTCTTCTAGCGCAGGTGGTACTCCCGGAGGCGACGGTGGCGACAATGATCCCGTTGCAACAAGGGTTTCATCGAGTTCAGAAACACCAGCGAGTGCAATTATCACGATTATTGTCCTTTCGTTACTCTTTGTGATGATCGCCGTGTTAGCCTACTTTGTAGGACGTAGGGGTAATAAAAAGAAGATGCACACCAATTCACACCGAAGTCTACACCTGCACGAACACGCGTCTAAATGACGAAGCCTTAAATAAATATAAGAAAGAGAGAAGAGAGAAGAGGTAAAGAGAAAAGGACAACATAGGAAAGAGACCATGCAAGCGATACTCTCCGAAACTGGGTTTGCGTTTAACGCAACGGAGTACGCGAGTGTGTACGGCAATGATCAATTGCTAAAGCTGCAACGAAAGTATACGATTCGTACTATTCACCGCACGACGAAGATCCCCCAGATTACGAGGAACTTCCGTCTGGTAAAAGGACTAAGCTACAAAGTCATCGAGTTCCCTCGGTTCTGCATGGATGATCTTGTGGCGCCCCCAGGAAAACTACCAAGCGCTGCATCGCCGATCGTATGGGTGAATAACCAACTTCCCATGCATGACCCATTGGACCATATAGAGTACCTCGGACAAAGTAATCCGAACCAGCTAGTTGTAGTCGACCATGTGGAAGATGCATTTGCTCAGAGAGACGTCTCAGGATATACACTACGCATCGCCGCGGGCTGTCACGCTATCGATACGAACATCTTGATGTACGACGGAAGCATTAAACAAGTTCAAAACATCGAGGCTGGCGACGTGCTCATGGGTGACGATAGTAGCCCTCGAAAGGTACTCAAGCTGGTCAGAGGTAAGGATACTATGTATAGAATTACCGATTGGAAAGGAGAAACGTACACGGTCAATGGAGAGCATATCCTCTGCTTGAAGTACACAAACAGAAACAAACTACGCTTCGTAGAGAGATTTGATGGTTACGTAGTTGATTGGTTCTCAAACGCAACCATTACTAGAAAGCGAAAATGGTTTAAAACCCAAAAAGATGCTCAGCGCTTCTATGATAGCATTATCGATAACCCCATTGTCGAAATCTCCGTGGTTGAATTCCTTAAACTGTCTCGATCGATGCAGAAGGATTTGAAGGGATACAAGGTAGGCGTCGAGTTCCCAGATGTCGATCTTCCTATCGATCCGTATATGATAGGTTATTGGTTGGGCGATGAAGTCGCGACGGTGCCGGCTATATGCTCGCAGGACTCAGCAGCAGTTCTCAAGTATTTCGCGAACGAGTCGAATAAGCATATTCCGCACGTGTACAAGTGCAACTCTCGCGAAAATCGATTGAAGCTACTAGCGGGGTTGTTAGACTCAGACGGTTGTTTAAGCGACGACGGTAGATGTTTTGATTTTGAACAATCAATCGATCAGGAACGATTGTTCGATGACGTGCTTTATCTGGCCCAGAGTTTAGGCTTTTCTTGCTATAAGAGCAAGCAACCAAGCACACGAGAAGCAAAGCAAGAGTTCAAACTCAGGATGCGTATCAGTGGAGACACGGATACTATTCCAACCTTATGCCCGCGCAAGCAAGCCAAGCCCCGCGAACGAGTCAAAGATGTTTTGGTTTCGCAACTGAAGGTGGAGCAGCTCTCGCCTGACAACTATTATGGATTCCAAGTTGACGGAAACCACCGATACCTTGGATCGTGCTTTACTGTGTTTCACAACTGTGGCAAGAGCTTTGTTGCGATGGATCTTATCGGTCGTTTGAAGTTGAAAACGCTTGTGGTTGTGCCTAATACATATCTTTTGGATCAGTGGGTTGGACTTCTTACTCAATACTTTCCCGACGCTCGTATCGGCACACTGTACGGCAAGCAAAAAAGTGATGGCGATATCATCGTTAGCATCATCAACACCGCCGCCGATCTTAGCTCGTTCGTGACAACTGAAAAGAAGCCGGTACCGAACCTTGGAAAGACTGTCAAGTATGTTAAAGTTCAACAAACCGTGCTTGTTGATGACTTGCTGGCCGAAGTGGGCTTGACTGTGTTTGATGAATCGCAAATGTATGTGTCAAAGGAGTTTCGGAAAGTATTTCAGCGGATTCGATCAAGATACACCATCGGCCTTAGTGCCACACCAGACATTCGCGAGGACAAGCTCGATGTGATCCATCAGTCATGGCTCGGTCCAATCCTAGACGCCGAGACTCTGGAGGGTTACAACGTGACCCATGACGCTTTCATCTCCGAAGCACGACTGATTGAATACTATGCTCGCAATGAGCATTGCCAGTTTAGCGTCCGGGAAGATGGCATGATTGACTATTCAACGATCGTCGAGGCCCTGATAACAGACCCGAATCGCAATGCTCTCATTGTTGATCAGATAGTAGAACTAATGTTGGCAGGGCTCTATACGTTTGTATTCAGCGATCGGCGCTCGCATCTCGAGCACCTGTACGGACTCCTAGAGGAACGGTGTAAAACAATAGGATTGGCGTCATCGATTGAACTGCCAGAAGCCGAGAAGAAAGTAATCCTGTACGGCGGCGCCAAAGAAGACACTATCGAAAAGGCTAAGACACTATCCACTGTCATTCTTACCACTTATGCGTACTCGTCAACGGGGGTCTCGATTACAAAGATGAATGCCCTGGTGTTGTCAACTCCCCGCCGATCTAATATGACCCAAATCATCAATCGAGTCTTTCGCCTGGGAAGCGATCAAACCATCAAACGGATCATCGTTGATATCTGCGATGCAAAGATGCCAATCAAGCAGCAAGTGCGTGAGCGAGTGAAGGCCTACAATCAACGAGGATCTACAATTATAAAATTAAGAGCCGACGCGTAGTTTCTCGCCCGGTCTTTCTTCAAGAGTGTGCACGACCAGTTTTACCCAGAGATCGACGTGACGTTCATGGAGTACTTCGTGTCGATCGCCAAGCGTAACGGCGAGTTCATCGTGCACGACAGCGCGCTTCGGGAGTATGGCGTCATGAGGGTATCTTGGACGAATTCAAGACCAAGACTACCGGGTCTCGGGTATCCGAGAGCGGGTTGCGCAAGGAGGTTATGCAACCTCACTCCTCGCGCTTTCAAGAAGTGTTTGATGCGCTCGAAGCGATGCCTCACTCCTGTTTAATGCGCGCCAAACAAAACCCCGGCCAGCTTCTAGATCCAGTGATCTACATGGACTACTATCTTTTTTTGGAAGAGATCTCTTCCAAATCCAGGAGCTTCCTGGATCTGGAGGACTTCACTGTTTCGGGGTGTCACTGAAATATGGAATGTGACCATCACTCATTTCCCAAGTGGAACAATTAAGGTTGGAGTACGTGCGAGTCTGGAATTGACTATCCCGTTCTGAGCTGATCAATAAACTGAAAGTAGTCAAAGTCAATAATGGTTTAGCCACCTGACCGACGGGCACCTGACGGACTCATCAAGTTCAAGACTTCACGCTCTCTTTTCACACAGCGGAAAGCTTCTGAAGTTCTTCGCGGACCCACCTCAGACTCTGGACGTCACACGAGTTCCAGATAGTGAGCGGTAGCCAGCTGCAGAGCTGGAACTGCCAGCGCTTGGATGGCCAGTGGTATGGCATCCTCCAGCAATGGGGTAGTTCGCACTGGGCAGCGTACTTCCAAAACAGTACGATCCTTGACGTGAGCCAGATCCAGGAAGTGAACCGCCTTCCTACTCCTTAGAGGAGAAATCACCCTCGGCTAGGGGAGAAATCCTAGACTCGGCCGGAGAGCATTCCGGACCCATTGCTTGAGGGAAATCAAGCATTGCACATATTTTTCTATTCATCTGAATAGAAAAGCTTGCTTGGCGCAATCAAGGCGCTTTGTTCACTCGACGAAGCTTGTCTTCGAGTTCCTGGATGCGGCTAGCTAGGATTTCATTCTTCATCTGCAGAATCTCCATATCTTTCTTGGCAAGCTTGGCCTCTGTTTGTGCGCGTTCAAGGGCGAGCTCAGCATCCTTGTTGGCGGCGATCAACTCCTGCTCCTTCTTCGAGACCGCGATCTCTGCGTCTTTTTTAAAAAGCGCAATCGTGTGCTCGTGGGATTGCTGTAGCATCTCGAGTGCATGCATGTGCACGATCGTCTCGCCATAAAAGGTCTCGCCAACAATGCGCATCACATCTCGCACCGTCTTGTGATCGCTTGCGGAAAGGAGAAGCAACTCCGTACTTGAGTTGCGATCATCCTTGTAGGCGTACCTGTTACCAAGCGACTGCTTCAGCTTCGCCTCGGCTTTGCTGAGGTGCTCAAGAGGAAGGAGCACGAGCGTGTCGATCACAGAGTCTCGGCCGTACTTGCTGACATGCTCATCCATGCGACGCTTGACATTCTTGGAGTAGCCGAATTTGTATACCCGCTTCGAAACTCCATCGTCTTGGATCGGCAACTTTCCAGTCTCGAGCAAGTACATGCACGCGATCTTGTTGACACAGCACTGTGTCAGATCGTCGATCGCCTTCTTGTCAAGCATCGACTTAGCGAGCTCCTTCTTCTGCTCCGCGGTTCCGAAGCCGACGCAAAATACGGCCTCGCACACCCACACGCAGAGCTTCTCAGCACCAGGCATCCTCGATCGCATAATCGCGCGCAACAGGCCGACGAAGGTGAAGAATAGTTCACATTTGTTGGTTTCGGGGATTGTGAAGCGCACGTAGTCTTCTCCTTCGTTGGCCGCGGTGTGGCTGTGTTGAACGTCGTCTGCGAGACTGGCTGTACCGAAGACGCGACCAATATCCTTCACCTTCAAAAAGATACGGTCCATATCACGCTCACCGCGCATCTCGACTTCGTGCTTCTCGCCAAGCGCGTCTTCAAAGAATCCAATGTCGTCGATCAGCGGCGGTGCGAGCGAATGCGCTGCGCCTTGTGCGCGCTCGATGAAATCGTTGATCTTTCCGTCTTTCCTCACCAACCGCAAATCGCATCCAGGGCTGAACGCTTCTTTGGTCTCGAATACGCCTTGAGCAACATTCTGCTTGGACACGTTGAATACCTCGAGATCGGGTTCCTTTTCAATCAGGCGCTTGATGCTCTTGTAGTGCTTGGTAAAGTGCGCCGCAAACGGAACAGTCTGGATGAGCAAGCGCGAGAGATTGATGTACTTGACGCCGTCGAGCTCGATGTCAAGCGGGAAGTCGATCTTCGCACGCTTGCTCTCCTTGCTGTCGTTGTCAACTTGTTCACTTGGTCTCTTGGTCTCCATCACGATAAAGTGAGTGAGAAGATCTCAATAGAGCTCGCACTCTGCGCAAACCACCACTTTGCTGGGATCGGACATTGTCCGATTTTTCCAGAGTGTTTTATTCCGAGGTGTCACTAAAAATATGGAATGTGACCATCACTCGTTTCTCCGCGTCCGTCTTGCACGTGGCGGTGACACAGAAGTTTTCTTCTCCAAACTCAACTTTAACATTCTACAGCTCAGCAAAGTTAGCAACTCTATTCAATCAACTATGATGCGTCTTCTCCGCTTTACCTTCGGGAAGTCCTCGCTCTCAGCGTCAACAAACGATTTTGCTTCATCCATGCATCGCTTGATGACCATGCGCGGTTCCATTGTGGCCTTGAAGTCGGTCAGTTTCTTCACTTTCTTCACATTCCGACGTGTGTACAACTCGACGGGAACATCAACTTTGGCATCCACGTTTTTCTTGGTTCCAGACACGAAATCAAACGTCGCCGTCGTCGTCCCGAGAAGCAACCGCCCTTGTACACCGGTACCAAGCTGTGATTCGACCTGCTTTATCGACGGAATCGATCGCGCTTTGAGGTTTGTGGCGCCGCCCACAGCATCTTGAGCGACGTTACAGATGCGATCGAACGCAAACTTGGAGAACTTCATGAAGTCCTTGTTTGCTGATTTCACGACAGCCATGCACATTTGCATGCCACGCTCGTTTGCCCGCTCGGTTCGCTCATTCGCCCGCTCGGTTCGCTCATTCGCTTCTGCGATGCGCTTCTCCGCGTCTGCCTTCACTTCTGCGATGCGCTTCTCCGCGTCTGCCTTCACTTCTGTGATGCGCTTCTCCGCCCGCTCGGTTCGCTCATTCGCGACTGCCTTCACTTCTGCGATGCGCTTCTCCGCGTCTGCCTTCGCTTCTGTGATGCGCTTCTGCGCGTCTGCCTTCGCTTCCTTGATCAACTTCTCTGCCAGCGCCAATGAGATCATCTCCGTGTCGGTTGATTTCGCGCGCTTTCGATCGCTACGCGAAGCGCTGCCGTCACTGCTCTCGCTCGAGTCATTTCCCGCAAGCCACGCTTTCAAATTGCCGCTCGATTTCCTCCGCTCTCGTCCTTTCGCCATATTGCCAAGTGGCGTTTCCCGCCAAATGAGGGTGGGAGAAATGTGGACCACACAAGAAAGTGTACATAATAGGTATCATTTTGTGGAGGTCTAGAACACCAGCCTGGTGTGATATCCTGCGTCCGAAGTTTCCAGTTCGCACGAAAGGTTACGACTGCACGTTGTCTTCGCTTGATTTCTTATTACATCCCGCGATCTTGCCAAGCAGCGCCGTGAAGGCGTAGACGATGTATGCGATGATAGCTCCAACGATCGCGCCGAGAAACGCCGCGATTCCAAAGCAGGTAAGTACAATGAGCACAACACCCGCGGTCGTCATCCGATGCTCAAAGGGCGCGGCTGGGACTAGCATGAGTATGCCGAGAATCAAACTCGTCAAGCTTGCACCCGTAGCACCGATGCTGGCGAAGATGGTCACGATCAGCTTGAGACAGTCACTCATTGTGGGGGACCTTCCAAATTGAAGAATGAGCTATTCATCCTGCCCGGCGGATTCTCCTGACGACCCCTGGCAACGAAAAGGAGTTCGATTCTTGTATTCTTCGATTTTTCCATTCTGAAGACGTTCATGAGAAAGGAAGGCTTCTTTGGTGGGAATGGTTATGCAAAAAAATATACCTGCGGTACGATTCGATGCTTGACGCTCGATCTAATTCAAAACCAGGTCTTTAAAATCAGCAACGCTAAGTTTGAAGTGATTCATAATATCCACGATAAGGTGGACATCATCCTTCGCCCTGTGCAGTTGCTGATGGGACGTTTTGAAAATATAGTTGTACTGGTCGATGAGTTTGTTCGTCGATACTTTCGAATTCGTCAGATGCTTAATCAGTGGCATTGAATCCAGGTAATCGCAGTCTCCGTTGAGTGAGTTGTGATATCGCATTACGGGGAAATCAAATTTAGGACCGTTGTGGGCAATGAAGATCGGCTTGAAGCACACTTCGAACAGAGCCTTCATTTGGGCCTGCAATATTGGGAGAGTATCGCATCCTTGAGTCATGTCCTTCTCAATGATGCCGTGAATATGTGAGTTTGTGATTGGATAATTATTGCGAATGAGACCGTCTGAGACAGCATGCTTGAGATTGAACTCGTAGACGTAGCGATCGATGATCTCAGTGTTGTAAGGAATAAAAGGATCTCCGTATTCGTTCACCGCGTTTGTTTCAATGTCAAGGACAAATACGTTGTTAGACATCTTTGTTTTTAAAACATCGCACAAGAACACGTCGAAGTCCCATGGGTTTGAGTTTGATGTCAGTGTGATTTTACGACGAATGCCGGACTTCAAGTTTAAGATCAGAACAGGTTCTTTGTTAGACCAGTCGGGGTAGATGCAATTGTAGTAAAGGACGGCTTGCAATTCGTGCAATAGACCTATGTCATTGGTGAACTTTAGCTCGATGATCTGCCCAGTGAGTTCATCAAATGCATCCATTTGGCCATTGAGGTGAATATTCGGGTGACGCACTGACTTCTCAAACGTGAGATTGTCGTAAGTGGAAGTCACCGTCTTCACGCTATCGAAGTAGAGAGACAGACGCTGAATGTGCTCAGTGAAATCAAACGAGAGAATGTACTTCTTCTCACATTCCAACTGGTAGAGGTACACAATAATGCTAAACAAAAGTGTTTCCGGGTCTTCAGCATGGTCTAGCCCATCGCATAAAGCTAAGATGTCCGACTTGATGAACTCAATCGCGGGATGCTCGAGGTAGACATGGGCATATGTTGTGTCAACTTGTTTCTGACAGAAGTCGATCAGTTGCTGCTGCTCCTGCGTTAATTTCTCCTCAGGCACATTCAGATTGCAAAACCCATTACTGGCGATGATCCCCGAGCGTTTT
The DNA here is from genome assembly GCA_023337775.1 of Pythium aquatile. Lineage (NCBI taxonomy): Eukaryota > Oomycota > Peronosporomycetes > Pythiales > Pythiaceae > Pythium > Pythium aquatile. Next base: position 52,592 of record JAADXM010000009.1, on the reverse strand, counting down.
AACGATGCATACGCCTTCACGTATTTCTTTTTTTCAAGAAAGACAATACTCTGGATGAATGACTTCAACAGTTCCACGCATGCAGGAACATTTTCATTGCTTTGGTAGTAGTAGTACATGAACAACCGTTCCATGTACTTGCCGTACAAGGTGCAGTACTGATCGTTCTCGAGCAGTGGCAGCATCTCAGAGTCATCGTCGCAAGGCATCGCAGATGCCCGAAGACCGGAGATGGCATGCCCATCCATTGGTTCGTCTTGATACTCGTGTACTTGCATTTCTTGGAAATCCAACAGTCGAGTCTCATTGAAATATTCATAATCTCTCACTACGTCAGTAATAGAGAACTGGAGTTTAGCGTCTTCAGCAGCAAATTTGACCTCGTCAGGGTGTAAAAGCTTCATTGGGCGTCCTTCCGTCTCGTACAATGATCCTGGCACCTTACACATGTCTGGAAACGGTATCTTGTTTGCCATGGTGCAGATGATGAGGCGTTCCGAGGCGCGACTCAGGCCGACATACCAGAGGTACTTGAACCGATTATAATCACTGAGTGTAGGAACTCGATTGAATGTGTTCAAATGGAAGTTGACGCATATCGTAAGCCTAAACTCCAGCCCTTTCGATCCATGGCATGTCAAAACGTTGACGTGACCTTCCTTTCGTTGAATACTACTTGAAGATGTGTGCTCGCCATTGCCGTCCTTGTAGTGATTTGCAAATGGGATGTCATTGTCCGCCATCGTTTGTGTCGCAAGACTCAGTCCAAACGCAGCCCCGTTGTACTTGCAGTATCGAACTGGGCCGATAATAGCAATATCGTGATAGGCATATCCAGAAGTCTTGATAGTATCGACGATGTATTGCCGAATCTCATCTTCCTTGCCGTTGAATATGACTGGTTTGGGTCCACTCGTGCCATTCGCTGCGTACATGTTCGGTTGGTCTTCATGAGGTCGGAGGTGGTTGAGAAACTCAACAATCTCATGAGTAGAGCGGTAGTTTGCCAAAAGCGAGTGTGAAGTATTGGAGTGATTCATAAGGTACGTATCTGATCCTCCTTGGAACTGGTAGATATTTTGATTCGGGTCACCTACCAGAATCATGGGAATCTTGAGTTTGTCTGCTACCAATTGAACAAAATGGTACTGCGTTTGACTAATGTCTTGCGCTTCGTCGACCACAATGAAATTGCAGTTCTTGAGAATCGTAAATTGGGCCATGTCAACCTCGTCCAAGAGTGCACGATATGTGGCGAGTACAATCGTATTGATTGATATCGACGTGCTGTTAAAGAGCTTTTTGTACATGTACAGGGCGAGCGAGTGAACAGTACGGATGTTGACGTTGGTGAACAACTGAGGTTTGCTTGAGGTCTTTCCTTTTGCTAGGAAGTCCAGTTGAGCCATCTTACTGAATGTGATGATAAGAAAGCCAGTCGAGGCCTTTACAAGCTTACGTTGATGCTTGTCTAGCACGTACTCAATGATAGAGCGTGTCTTGCCGCATCCGGGGTTCCCAATGACTCGGCTGGAGTATACATCACTTCGAACAAACGCAAGTTGCTGGGAGTTCAACATCATTTGCATTGGTTGTTGGCACGGTCGTATACACTATCGCAATCAAGGTCAATTTCTTGTTTTTTTGGCGACGAAAAAATAACATTCACTTAGTTAGAAACTTGATTAATGCCTTCTCGATAAACGATTGCACCTGCTCGGCATTTGTGATATTCTTATGGGTACGAATTCGGGTGATTAGCAAATCAACAATATGTAGGACTTCCTCGGTCATCGTATTCAAAATAATAGTCATAGTCAAAGTAGCTTTGTTCTCGCGGATGCGCTCAACATTACCATAGTAGGTTATGATATCACGAATGGTGTCGATTGCTGACGTATTCGTCGCGGGTAGGCCAGGTAGGCGATTAACTTTGTCGAGGAGACTGGCACGAATATCCGCGAAATCATGGTACGTAACATTCTCTGTAATAGGCATGTACGAGTTGAACATCTTGGTATAAGCGTGGTTAAAGCAACCATTGATTGGATAAACTGATTCCATCATTTGCGTGATGCGAGGAGCGACCTCGTCGAGCTTGTCTTTTACAGTTGTGGCATACTCCAACAAAGTATCCTTGGTAACATGTAATGGCATGACGCCCCCGTAGAAGAAGATTATATTTTTAATCCACGTATTATGGTGAATGAGGAGTGGGCCATTGTCGTCACATTCGTCACGTTCGAACGTAAATTTTTTAATTTCCTGGGTTGTCTTCGCTACATTAATCAAGTCTGAGATAGTAATAGCAACCAGATTCCTGTAGTGTTCGTTGAAGTTGGTTTTGACGTAGTCACTGAGCACAATCATTTCAGACAGAGTTGCGGCGTCCGCACCAAGGCGCGCCCAAAGAGGTGTGCGACGAGGACCATCCATGTCAGATCATGAGCGTGTATATTGCATGTAATTCACCCTGAGAATCATCACAATATTTTTTTTTTCTTTCTCCAAACCAATATAGAGGCGTCCGCTGTCCCGATGTCAGCCATGGCCGTATCCAAGCTAGCCTTCAAATACCGATGTACAATCTTATTGGTGCTGACTCTGGTGATTATCATATACAGATTTCTTCAGATGAAATGTTTGGTGAGCAGCCTGTGTTCAAACTGCAAGCCTAACCTTCAAGGCCGAAACTGGACTAAGAATGGATTCACAAACTACGTAGAGGGTGTCAAGTATAAAACGGACAATCAGACTATTCTCAAGGAGTATCGACCGTTGGCATTAGAAGTAGTTGCTCGGATCATGAAGTCTGCTGGACGAGAATACACACCGCTACAGCTAACTAGTATTCCTGATAGTGTTCTCATTCCAATTCTTGAGCAAGACGGTGATGGAAATGAAAAGATCGCGATTGAGCGAGTGGTCCTAATGACTGACCCAAGCTACAAGGATGCATATGCCGCCGTTGACTATGCGATGAGAACTAGGAAGACTTCTCTGCCATCTGCTAACCGTGAGCTTGTACTTGCATTGTATGAGAAGTACCTGCGCGCTGTTGACGTGGATATCCGTGCTCGAATGATTCTGTTGTCAAACGCTGGATGGCCGCCGGAGAATACTCAAGCAGGCAAGATTCGTCTTACTAACCTGAATCCATCCCAGTGGAGCGATAAGCTTTTGATGCGGTGTTTCAAAACGATGAAATTGCCCGAGAAGAGAGAGATAAAATGGTTTTATGATACTACGAGCTCAGGAGTGGTCAACACTAGCTCGACCCAAACAACCACACCAAGGCCGAATTTTACATGGATCGATCCTAGAAAGCGTGATGCAGAGTGGTACTAGGAATCGTGTTTTTTTTTGGCGAAGTGGCATGAATCCCCCCGTAGAAGAAGATGATGTTTTTGATTCACACATCATGGTAAATGAGTTGCTTTGATATCATTGGTAGTGTTCACGTATGCAGGTTACTGTCAACCGTGATCGGTGTTTGTGGATATCAACAGGTCGCACAGCGCGACGTCCACTAGCGGAGGCGGCTCGGATGGCGCCATGTCACACACCGCGGCGTGATCGGCCAGCAGACCCTTCTTCATGCTATCCGAGCAGTGCGGACACGTAACCTTCAACTCGTTGGCCATGCGCTGCGCGTGGCGAGTTGACACCAGAAGCGATAAACAAATGTTCTCACGGCACATCGGACACGAGCCGCACTCACTCACCCAGCGATCGATACAGTCCTTGCAAAAGATCTGACCGCAGCACATCGCCTCAGTGGCGTCCGTGAACGCTTCCTGACAGATCGCGCATTCGAGCATCTTGCGCATGTTCTGTAGCGTCTCCAGCTGTTCGTCGCGTTGCATCGGCTCGGGATACGAGCGCTTGCTGACTAGATTGGAGATAGCCAGCGCCGATGCTGCCGTTCGCTGGCCAAGGTGCTTGGTCTTGAGCGCCGAGTGGATCTCAAACAGAATATCGATAACCTCACCAACCGAACGCTGTGCAGCCATACCTTCAACTTCTCGCATATCGAATTCTTCATGCTCGTGGTTGTTTTCTTCCTCGACAATCGCGTCGCTAACTGTCGTGGGCGTCTCGTTTGTCGTCCTAAAGCAAGAGTAGCGACCGTTGCTGCTCTGGCGACGAAAGAAGCGACGAAAGAAGCGACGAAAGAAGCGACGAATCAAGCGACGAAAGAAGTCAACGTTGAAGGACGTGTCGATGGCCATGTCTAAGAGGGCTTGTTGTGTGCCGAAGACAAAGAGGATCGCAGAATAAGCACGCTGAGCGTGTAGAGCATTTTGTTGACTTAGTGGTCTCTCGATACCTGGTTCTAGTCGTTCTCTGGAAGAACACCAGCGACACGACTGGAATCTCCACTTTGCCCATCAGTGCCCTGCGAAAAGTGAAACGACGGTTTGTAACAACTGACCACATGCCGCGAGACCCGAGACCCGTGAGACCCGCGGTCCGCGACCGCTCCAATCCCGCCAGACCACTTATCAAACAACTTAGGATTGCGAAGGTCAACAGTCGAACACGCGCATGTCGTTCCAGGGCTCTCAGGAGGCTTTGATTCCGATCATCGAGTCGGCGCTGAAGAAGGATAGTGTGATCGGCGCAACGTTGAATTCGTTCAACCATTTCGTCGAGTACGGTATTCAACAAATCGCGAAGGATGTGTTCGAGCTGAAATACGAGCTCGACGCCAAGGACACAATCGAGCGAGACACTACCATCGAGAAGTATGCGCTCGAGGTGGTCATCAATGACGTCCGAGTGAGCAACCCGTCGAAGTACGATCACGTGACTCAACAGAATTCGCCGATGTTTCCGAACGAAGCGCTCCTCAAAGACCTCACGTATTGCTCGGGGGTGTATGTCGATACCACGCTCATCGCCAAGGCGTTCCACAAGAATGGAACGACCTCAACAGAGAAGTTGACCATCGATAACACCATCATTTGCAAGCTCCCAACGATGGTGAAGAGCCGAATGTGCAACATGTACAACCGATCCAACGAGGCGCTGATTCAACTTGACGAAGATCCATCAGATCTCGGTGGGTACTTCGTGATCAAGGGGAATCAGTACATCATCATCAACATGGAGAGTCTGAAGTACAACGAAAGCCGTGAGCATGCGAACGAGGGGTACAAGAACGAACTCTGTCGAGCTGATATCATCAGCAAGTCAGGCGACGCGTTCGAGAACTCGTACAGCTGCGTCATTAAGCTGTTGGCAAACCACTCTCTCGTTGTCAACTTGAGCATGGCGCAGTTCAAGGACATTGATGTGCCATTTTTCCTTCTCTTCCGCGCCTTAGGCGTGTACTCGGCGAAGGATATCATCTCCTACATCACGTACTCGTTCGACGATTCGGATGTGATCACGAAGCAAATGCTTAACATCCTCGAACGTGCGTTGACCAACACGTACAACGATATGAACGCCGTGCTTCGCAACGAAGTGGGGCCGGCAAACAAAAAGAGCGAGATGGGAAAGCAAGCCACTGTGAACGTGATCACAAACAAGGACGATGCGTTGCAAGTATTGACTCGGTGCATCAAGGTGTATGACGCGTACAAGGCCAAGCTTCGCAACGCGGGCGAGGAGGATGCTCTCAACATCGAGCGCTTTCTCCTAAGCAGGTTGGACCAGAACTTGGACATGCGATTCTTACCGCATATTGGTTTGACCGAGGCAGATCGCAAGAAGAAGGCAGCGTATCTTGGACACATGATTCGTCGTCTTCTCTCTGTTCACTTGGGCGTTCTCCCTGTGACCGATCGAGACTCATACAAGAACAAGCGCATCAAGGACTCCGGTATGTCGTACTCGCACGTGTTCAAGACCCAGTTCAACTTCATGGTCGTGCAGAAGATCAGGCGCCAATTCCAGAAGGACTTCAAGAACAACAGCTTCGTCGATGTGAATCTGCACGGGTTGTTCAAGAGTGCGATCAAGGCGGAGGACTTCGAGAAGGCCCTCATGAACGCAATCGTCAGTGGTGACAAGACCTTGACAGTGAACAAGCTGACCTTTAAGAACCGCTTGTCCTCGCAGCAGCTACACCACAAGAACAAGCTCAATGTTGTGACGACGCTTCGTAGTATCGACACTCCGGACAAGGGAAACAGTGCCAAGTCATCGGAACGCGCGATGTTGCTTCGTCAGGTCCACCCCACTGGAACGGGCTATATCTGCGGTATTACGTCGGCCGATACCGGCACCAAGGTTGGAATGAGCAAGCAACTCAGTGTCTCGGCGGATATTACCGCGGCAGCTTCGTCGGAAGTGCTTAAGCACATCGTGCTCGAAGACCCCAGTCTGATCGAGATCTCAACCATCCTCAATGATATGACTCTCATCTCCAAGAACAATCTTCACAAAGTGTTTGTGAATGGTGATTGGATCGGATGCGTGAAGGACTTCTCCTCATTTCTCGCCACCTACCGCGAAAAGCGTCGCGTCGGCGAGATCCATCATTTCACGACTGTGGCGCACAGCATTATCGCAAACGAGATCCAACTATGGGTGGATTCGGGAAGACTGATCCGTCCATTACTGGTTGTTCGCAACAACATGGCAGACAAAGATTACACCCACGACAAGTTCAAGCAATGGATCGATCTCACAGAGGACCACTTGAAGAAGCTGCGCCACGAAGAGATTGACATTGACGATCTTGCTCGAGCTGGTGTTGTTGAGTATGTGTCGCCTGAAGAGCACGAGAACCTCTATATCGCGTTCGAGTTCGATCGGTTCAAGTTCCATCAGACTGACCCACTTCATCGCTTCACGCACGTCGACATTCCGCAAGGCAACATGGGACTCGTCGCGCTCACGAGTGTGTTCGCCAATCACAACCAAGCCGCTCGAATCGTCTTCCAGACAAACCAGGTCAAGCAAACGAACAGTTGGGCATTGAAGAACTGGTCGAAGACGGCACACAAGGATCATTACCAACAGATCTACAATGAAGATCCGCTTGTGAGCACGTTCGCCTACCGACACATTCCGCCGATGGGCACAAACGCGATCGTGGCAATCTCCATTTACGGGGGCTACAACCAGGAGGACTCGCTCATCGTGAACCGATCATCTGTTGATCGAGGCATGTTTGATGCGGCGCATCTGACGTACGAGAAGGTGGACGTTGAGCAAAATGAGATCATCGGCAAGCCTGACCCAACCAACACGGCCGACATCAAGAGTTACTGCAACTACGAGAAGCTTGTCAATGGTATCATCCCAGTCGGTACATTCGTGAAAGAGGGAGACTGCTTGGTCGGCAAGGTGGCGAAGCTCCAGAAGGGGGAGATGAAAGATCCCAACATCACATACACCGATCGAAGCATGGTCTACCGCAACAAAGAACCCGCCTATGTGTGGAATGTCATCCAGTCCGCGAACCACGACGACCGTGAACTCATCAAGATCGTCTTCAAGACATTCAGATCCATCGAAATCGGGTGCAAATTTTGTGTTCTAGAAACAAACGAAGTGCTTACGGACGCGGGCTGGAAGATGTTCAAGGACCTTGACGGGACTGAGAAGATCTGCTCTCTCGTCGACGGCGAGAAGATCGAGTACGTCGAACCGCTCGGAGTATACCACTTCAAGCACCAAGGACCGATGCTCAAGATCGACACCGACCAACTTCAGTCGACAACCACGATGAGCCACAAGCTCTACGTACAGAAGCGCGATCGCAAGCACTTCGAACTGATCGAGGCGAAGGACGTGTACAAGAAACGAGTTGCTTTCAAGAAAGATGGTCTGAAGGACGGCCCCTACCAGCCCACCATCAAACTTGGCGATACGGAGTACGATATGAATGCCTACCTCGACTTGCTTGGGCAATGGGTCTCCACAGAGTCGCCTCGTGGTGACCTCTACGAGTCTCTCAAGCCACTCAATGTTGGCACGACTGGCAAGTGCTTGCCACAGTTTGTCTGGAGTTTGAATCAGGCACAGTCGAGAGTTCTTCTCGACGCTTTGATCAGAGGCGATGGGACGGTCCGGAAGAACTACACAGCATTCTACACCTCCAGCACACAACTGGCCGACGATGTTCAGCGCCTGGCATTCCACGCTGGGTACAGCGGCAACATCAGTGTGGGACGGGAAGCTGGAGCGTACTACAAGTTCCCAGATGGCCACGAAGGATACTTGAAGGCAGACAGTTTCCGTGTGAGCATCATCAAGTCGAAGAACAAGCCGTGGATCAACAACGTCGACCAGTGTCGCAACAACAAGACCCACAAGGTTGACATTATCGAGTACGATGGAGTCGTGTCGTGCGTCGAAGTGCCATCGCACGTGTTCTACATGCGAGAGAACGGAATCGCCCACTGGACCGGAAACAGCTCCCGAAGTGGACAAAAGGTATGTACGATTCGCAACTGCCGCCAAGTGGACGCTAACAGGTTTTTCAATAGGGTGTGGCGGGCTTCTTGTATGATGAAGCGGATTTGCCGACTACGAAGGATGGCATCCGACCTGATCTCATCTTCAACCCCTTATCGCTGATCACGCGAATGACGACGGGTGTCATCTTCGAGGGCATGCTGGCGAAGCTTGCCGCGCACACCGGCACATGCCCGGAAGCCACGATGTTCAAGAAGCTTGATACCGACAACATCGCGAACACGCTCGAGACGTACGGATTCAACCGCAACGGCACCGAGCGTCTGTACAATGGGATGACTGGGCAGTACATGGACGTCGAGATCTTCATCGCCCCACTCATGTATCAAACGTTGCAGAAGTACACGGTCGATACAGTCTACGCCAACAGTGTTTCCCCCACCGACGCGCTCACGAGACAACCGCTGCACGGAAAGAAACTCGGCGGCGCCCTCAAGCTTGGGTCCATGGAGACCGCCTGCTTGTCCGTCTCCAGTGTGAATTTCCTTCAAGAGAAGACCCACAACCACAGTGACGGTATCGACACGTATATCTGCGAGCGATGTGCATCCCGAGCCGTCGTTGCAAATGAGGAGATGAAGCTCTATAAGTGCAACAACTGCGGCGACCTCGCCTACATCACCAAGATAAAGTCCTCGCATTCCAGTCAGCTCTTCCTCAACGAGCTCCAGGGAATGTCCGTCGGAACCAAGATCCATGTCAAGAAACCAGTCTTCGAAGTTGCCGAAATATAAAGAGTTCAACGGGCGCGTTCAATCCAAGACAGCTCACTACGGTGGCAAATCGCATCAACCTGTTGCGCTGGGTTAGGTAGCGGGTGCGTTTTGGTTTGCGCCCGACATGAACGTGGCGTTTGCGCCTCTAAGGCTCACCATGGCCATGAGTCTCGGGGTAAACCCTAACATGTTCGGTGGCGTATTCCTTGCCGCTTTGGCAGTCCATTGCACTCTCGGACTTGGTTGCGTTAGACGCCTAAACAAAACACCGGTTGGGTCTCAGGCACTGATACAATCACAAACACCACCTACCCAAAACTAACACTGAGCGATTCCATATTTTAAGAAATCCTCCCTTTGGTAATACTGAGTGATGGTCACATTCCATATTTTAGTGACAACCCCGAACTAGGAAACTTTCCAAAAATCGTACGGCGTACGACATTTGGGGAGTTCGCCCGGCGTTGAGATCTTCCGCTCATACTCGAAAGATGGAAGGCAAGCGAGCATCCAGTGAACCACCAGATAACGACGCGGAGACGAAGCGCGCAAAGACCGGCTTCCCGCTTGAAATCGCGCTAGATGACGGCATTGAGTACATCAACCTTTCGTGCTTGCTCAAAACAGCACCATTTGCTGCGTACTTTGCCAAGCACTATAAGAAGTCTGAGAAGCGCTTCATCGAAGAAGAACAACTAGAAATCTTCAACGTCTCCAAACAGAGTGTGGCGAGCGGCTTGTTCAAGAACAAAACAGCGTACAGCCCCGCGAATGATCTGCGCTTGGTTAAGAAAGACGGCAAGATCAACGACTTCATCTCTCGTGTTCAAAGAGACTCGCATCCGACGGCGCCTCCCATTCTTCTCGATGACCTCGCGTTTACTGACGCGATTGGGGACAGCCACTCAGTCGAAATGCGTGGCGAGCGAACGGAGGAAGGCATCTTCTTTAAAGCAAAGGACATCGGGTCAGTCTTTAAGAGTTCGAATATTGCTGACAACATTCAGCACAACCACACTCAACTCGAAGAAGGCGAAGACTTCGTCTGGTTCACGATCCCAGAGGGCGAGCGCAAGAAGCACGGTCCGAGCCGCGAACTTTTCTTCACGTACTCAGGCATGCTTGCTGCGGTGTTCATCTCAAAGTCGCCGGCTGCCAAGCAGTTTCGCAAGTGGGTCAGCAAGACCGTCTTTGTTCACCACCTTGGCACCCAGAAGCAGAAGAGGGCGCTCGCAAAGTCGCTGCTGAACAAGAAGGCTATCGACGATCTCACCAAGCGCTGTGTCAACAAGATTGCGTGTATCTACCTGCTGGAGACCGGCAAATTGCCCATTGAAGTGGATGGAGTCGCGAAGCGGGTGTACAAGTTCGGCTTCTCCAAGAACGTTAAAGATCGCATGGACAAGCACATCACCCGGTACGGCCGAGACTCCGTGATCGATACGCTTGTTCTTCTCCCCCTCGAGCATGTCAGCACAGCCGAGCTCAAGCTCAAGCATTCACTTGGTGACAGATACAAGTACAACGACGACCATGATCCCAGCACGGAGCTGCTACTCCTCTCGCAAGCCGATCACACCACCGTGCGAGATGTGATGCGCGTTGTTGGCGAGACTTTTTTCGGTGAGACAGTCGTGCACATGCACTCGCTCGCGATGCTACAGCAATCGCACGATCACGCGATCGAAATGCTGAAGGTAACTCACGCTCTGGAGGTGTCAAAGAAGGATCAGGAGTTGATTGGCGCAAAGAAAGACCTCGAGCTTGCCAAGAAGGACAACGAGATTCTCGAGATGAAGAATGAAGCTCAAGCACGACGCATTCAGGAGCTCGAAGACAAGCATCGGCGATACACCAAGAACAACGCGAGCATACCTTGACTTTCTATCCGCCGTCCGACAAAACCTTTTGCGCGTACAAGTTTTCTTTGAATTGTTTTTCTAAATCCGGAAAAGTTTTACAACACTTCATGGCTCACTTTTTCATGTATTTCATATCACGCACGTTACATGACTCTACGCACTTCTCATGCTATGAATGATACTGAGCCACATTCGCCCTGATGGAAAGATGAACACTCTCGTACCCTCGACGAGAGTATTGGAGTGTATCAGAACTTTCAAAAAAATTGAGCCGCAAAAGTGAGCCATCTCAAATATGAAAGCGACGAATGAGAAAGAGCCGATGACGGCACGACCGTGAATGATGGTCCATTTTTCCATTCTCCAAGGTGTACAAGGACTCCAAGGTGTACAAATTCGGGCGGTCGGCAAAAATCGACGACCGATTTAGCGATCACCACACAACTTTGGACCAGGATCGGCGCTTGATACCGTGATCTTTATCCCTGCTGACAGGCTTAGCGAGGCCGAAGCAGTTCTTCACAATTCTCTCACTGAAGAAACCCAATTCAAGTACAACAAGGCAACGGAACTGGTTTGCTTGGACGCGACCGGCCGCAAAGCGTTGCGTAAGATCATGCAGACCATCGCGGACAAGTACAACGGAAGTATGACGATCCAGGCGTCGTACCACGAGAAAGAACTCAACCAATTGCAGCACGCTCATGAAGTACAAGGCTTTACGTACGAGCTGCGTATCAAGGACTTTGAGCGCGTTGTCGAGGTGCTTCAAGAGAGAATGAAAGCACGACCCGACGCTGAGCTGAAAGCGACTGTAGCGCGTCTTGAAGAGAAACTGGCGCGCGTGCTGGAGAAGCTAGCAAGCGTGCAGGAGAATGCGGCGTTGCGTATTACGAATGCTAATCTCGAAGCCGCGGCGAAGTTGAGTGCCAAGGACAAGGAGCTGGACGAATTGAAGCGTCGTATTCGCAAACTCGAACTCCATCCATGAACGAGTTGTGAGCAACCAAAAAAAAACTTGTATGGAATAGTTAAACGAAGCTTGGCGCTTGACGGCGGGATTTGCATACGGTTCTAAAGAAAGCAAAGATGCAGTAAACGATGTAGCCGATGACGGCACCCCCAATCGCGCCGACGAACGCCGCAATACCGAGGGAAGCAAGTACGATTAGTATCACCCCTGTGGTTATCATCTGCGTTTCGAACGGGGCGGCTGGGATGACCATGAGTATTCCGAGCACTAAACTGCTGACGCTAGCGCCTAATGCGACCACTGTTCCGAACACGGTCACCGTCCATTGGCATGGAGTGAAGTCATCGTTGAGGTTCATTGGAAAGTGTCGTATATAAGACGATGAGTCTATCGACTCTGCAAACTTTGTGTTTCAGATTTGCTTTGGCGTGTGATTTGATTGTTCAATCTTGCTCAGTGGTTTAAATACGACACTACTCAACGAACTCAACTGGCATATCAAATGAAAGGTAAAGAGACGATACTCGAGTTTGGATCTCGCTCCCGGGCGAATGCCGATTCCGGATCGCCAAGGATCTGCGTCACACGTACAATCAACTCCGCCGACGTCGCACCTGACTTCGCGATTGTGTCAGCGATTGTATCAGCGATTGCGTCGGCGAAGCTGCTCATTATGGTTAGCTTTGCGTTGACGGCGATCTTCACAAACAAAATCGCCATGATCACCGTGCACACGAACTTGAATATTCGCACCAAGTAGCTTGGACCTTTAGGGGTCGCCGACTGCTTCTGAATACCATTGCTGTGGTTTGACACCGAAGACCCCACGTCGTCATCTTGATCAACCATGATCGTGCCGATCAAACTGGCCGCACCATCGCGCATGTTCATGTACTGGCGTTGAAGATGCAGAATCAAGTCCGGCGTCGCATTGCATATGCGAGACAGCTCGATGAGGCGATCTTCGAGAATGCTGTTGCCAGAGTTGCGGTACATCGGAGTCGCTGGCTGATAAGGCGGAGGAGGTTGAACTTTGGAAGCAGATAGTGGCGCTAACACTGGCGATGACAAAAGCGACGGGGATCGGTGGTCGAGCGCTGACGTTGGTGATGACAACGGCGATGGGGATCGGTGGTCATGGTCAAACGCTAACGTTGGCGATGACGATGGCGACGAGCTTTCGTGGTCGAACAACGAGTAATGATGGTCAAACGTCTGCACGCCCTCCACAGGTTCGAGGATGTGGCGCTTGCAAAAGGCTTCGTCTTGAGATGTAGCTTTCTTGATCGTCTTGCAACGAGTCCCCGATCGGGTCATCCCATTGCACTGGAAGTTGGATTTCCGGAGGAACATCTTGCTTGCTTGTTCGAGCGATTCGAGTGCGATACCGAAGAAGAGAAAGTGAGGGTCTCCAGTCATTTGAGAATCCACTTCGTATACATGGCGGATAGTGCGATCCGAACGGCGGATGGAACAATGCGAATAGGCGAATAGGCGTTGAGAACAGTGCCAATGAACGTATAGTTAGATGCAAACAGACGTATAGAAAGATACGAACGGGCGTATAGTGAGGCGAGCGACTTTTCGGACTCTTCTTCCATTGTTTTTTTCTCTTTCACACAATATACTTGAAATGAGCGAGCCGAAGATCCAGACCAAAAAGTCGCGGAAGGTTTCTTCCAGAGAAGGGTTCGCCATTATTCGAAAAGTTGCCACCGGCCCACCCGGCCCAACCGGCCCAACCGGCTCGATCGCTCCCACCGCTCCGATCACTTCGACTGACAGTCTTAAATCAAAGGATCTCACTGATTCAAGTTATTTCAGCGATTCAGCTCGAGCACAATACCGAGAAAGCCGACTACAACGACGTCTAGCGGGCGAAGGGAACGGCGTCTAGTTAGCCATTTGAAGGGAAAGGTACTTGCTGAGCAAGACACACAAACTTTGATGACAAGCCACGTCATCAATAGCGCAACTTTCTTTGGTTGGACGACCACTGGTAGTCAGAAGGGAGAACCAAAAAAACTAAGAAACCATTAACATAAAGCGCCAATAGTGACAGCAAGACGGATCTCGAATCACAGACAAGACACAGAGCACACATTTTTATGCCATTCGTGGGAGTCCTCGCCGACCCGGCGTTGCTTACGCATGTGGTCTCTTTTCAGAGTGGTATACCAGTTGCAGTGGTTCCTCTATTGCGACGTTACCATGCCGAGGGGCGAGCTCCTCGGCTTACAACTGTTGAGATGATCCGCCGCACCGTTGGTGAGGCCATCGTGTACTACCACGACTTTGACATGCTTCGCATCGTTTGGCGTCGGTGTGGCCTCTCACTACACATTGAATTGTGTACAGCAGCTTGCACAATGGGCCGCCTTGATATGCTTCAATGGCTCTACGAGCAGGATGATGTAGAAATATCATGCACTACTCAAAACGTGGAGACATCTGCGATGGCGGGACAACTTCATGTGCTCCAGTGGCTCGAGAACAGGTTTCCAATACGTGATTTTCTGCGAGACCTGAACTGCTTAGAGGTCGTTCGGGGTGGCCACGTGAATGTGATTCGGTGGCTGTTGAGCCAGCAACTTGGTCGCTTTCCTCCGGAAGCACTGCAAATCGCGTGCGAGCAAGGGAACTTGGAGATCCTGCAGCTTTTGTTAAGTACCGAGGTCCCCCGGCACTCGCTTTATGATTTGCTGATAAGGGCAGTCCGGTCGGGTCACTTCCGTATCGTGGAGTGGCTGATGGTGGAGAGGAACATCAGATACCCGCTCCATCTATTTTACGGAGATCATGAACAGGCGGCTGAACTCGACATACAGCCCCCTCGTGAGTTGCCAACGGCTCGCCACATTCAGTATGAGCTGCGCTTGCAGCCCGATGGCGAATGGGGGTGGGGCGCTTCCACTCAGATTGAGGATGCTAGGTACGAGTTGCAGCAACAACCAAATGGTGAATATCTCTGGACGCGACTTTAGCTGCTCAGCCAATCTTTTTTTTCTGCTGGGCACATATGAATCAAACAATAGATCTTAGCGCGTATTTCAGATCACGATTTGTTCGATTGATGAATCCCTCACGGGAAGTTTGCGGGCAGCTTTCCATCTTGGCAATGAGACTTCACTCGTGTAGGAAGTCGTTGAACTGGCGAGCTGTCATCATGCGAGTCTTGCAGCAGTAGTTCTTGATTCCCAAGAGTAAAAAAATATCGATCATGTTCTTGTCCTCATCTTCATCTTTTGAATCCGTATTCTTGATCAAGCGCATCTGCTGGAACAGTCGATAGAGATGGCCGATGAGGCAGCCACATGTTGGGCATTTCACGTAGGGGTACATTGCTTGTTGGTCTCCTTTTCTGGTTTGCGCTCTTGACGGGAAGCCGAGAAGTGACAAGAATACCACGCGGCGTTTTCGTATAAATGAAAACAGTTTCTATTTCTCATACTTATAGAAACGCCAGCACACCTGCCAAGATCTCACTCGGTCCAGGCACGACTTCGCCGAGCACCCCTCCGTAGACTCGTTCAATGATCTCTCTGCGAATGCCTGTACGAGCCTTCTTGATACTCGCGTAGGGATAGTCACCCAAAATTGCTTTACACAAATTTGGTTGGCAAGCGCTGCACGCGCAGTACTCGGTTGAAAGAGCCCACCAAGTCGATTCCGACGCCGGCTTCAGGCCGATCCCAAGAAGGATCGGAACGATTGCTCGATTCATCTCGTCATCAAAGTCTCCCAACACGTCGATGAGAGTCTCGAACTTGGCTGAGCAGTATGATGCCTCGCGACACATTACGAACTCGCCAAACCGTTCTTTGAATGCCAATCCAACTGCTCTGACCTTGGCATCGTCGACCACGACGTCGATTCCTACGTTGACTTGATCATAGTTGTAAACTTCGCCGCCGCCTTCGCCAATGAAGTCCCTGTAGAACCTATTTAACATCGCGTCCGGTTGATTCTCAAGGCGAATGTCGATTGGAGTTGTTCTGAAAAAAGCAAGGCGCTCTTCAAACGTTCTCGAAGATTCCAACACCTCGTAAATCTCATCGGTTGACCCCCACGAAAGACAGCTCATGGTGACGATGTTCGGCCTCGCTGTGGTCTACTTGCTAAATTCACTTCTGATCCGAGGGTAGAGAGGGTAAGACGCTAAAGAGTCTACTAATAAATCGGCGGCATATTACTATTTGTGTTTTTGGGAGTATTATCGAAACCATGGTCATGAATCCACCAACTACCACTGACGATAGAACCACTGTATTGTTTTTTCAATCAATGGTTTTTTTGATCATCGAATACACCGCTAGGCAATACTACCTCCGTAAACACTGGGTATACTCTTGGTGATTCTCGTGGAAACGCGAATAGCTTCTTTGGTGATTCTGGCAAGTCTGCTACCACTTTTGGAGATTTCCCGCGCATATCCGATGCTTGCATTAGTCAATATAAGAAAACAAAATCAAAAACAATGCATACATTAGTAATATATATCGAAAAACCCTAAACGAGACCCAGATAGTAAAAACTCAGAAAACAACACATGTGTAAGCTCTAATAATGAGCCTGTTTTTTCTTTGCTTCAAATCGTGGCCGAAGACTATTTGTTTAATGAAAGGACGCTATTTTGACTTTTAAGGAAGCTTTTTTTTCAAGTCCAAGACTGATATACGAAAATCGCAAGGAATCAGCCTAATTACCATCATGGTGAGTGCACGCTCGAGAGCGAACAGGCGGGCGATAGGCCTTCGGATCAACATCCGCGGCTTCGCCATCAATGAGCAATTTCTGCGGTCCTTTGCTGAGCAAGCATTCAACCGAACGTTTGCGTTGGCTTTGCAAGACGAGGAATCCGAGGAAGACGAAGAAGACGATGAAGACGAAGACCTTTTAGCATGGCAGGAGGTGGCGACACGCGAGATAGAAGCAACACGGCCAATGCAAGCGATACAAACCATGCAAAGAGACGAGGTAATCGCCCGCGCGTTGCAGGCAGAAGAGGATCGACTTCTCGTGGCTCGATTGCGAGTGGAGCATCAAGACGAAGTGTATGCCCGCACCTTGCAGGGTGACACAGAATCTGATGATGCCTATGGCAACTCAGATAGAGAGAGCAACGCCGGCGCTGACGATGATGCCGATGATACCACGTGTGTTGTCTGCATGGCTTCGCCGATCAATGCAACGCTTCTCCCGTGCAACCACCGCAACATCTGCGTGACTTGCGCAAAGCGAGTTCGCGCTCGGCTGCAAAGCCGTTGCCCGGTCTGTCGCGATGTGTTCACGACAATCGTCGAGGACTGAGTGTGACGTACTTTCCCAATCATAGACAAAAAGCTTTGTCTTGATTTTTTTTCTGAAAGAGTATAAGCATGGCCAACCCCTATCTGTTTCGTTCTTCTTTGATCTGCGGGTTGTTTGTGGTGAGCGCAGCACTCCTGATCGATTCTCATAACTTACTTCGGTTCAATGTAGTCAATGGGGCCATCTCTTCGGTTATAAACCACCATTCAACAGATGCTTGGAGAAAGTACTATGATCGAGTGTTCATGGTTTGTGGATTTATGATAAACACTGTGTTCATAGTCCAAGTTGAGGCTATCGTCTGCGCTTCTCTGATGTTAATCGCAACAAACTTCTACTTCATGGCCAAAAGATTTAGGTCGAACGAATTGCACGCAGCCGCTCACGTAGTCATTGCTGTCTGTAACATTTTACTTCTCCTAGAGACGCCAAGCAACGTCTTTTAAAAAAAAACATGCATGTATTTTTTCGCCTTTGAAATAAGCAGCGCAACGCGATTAGGTCGAGTATCGGAGACTAGAAGATCCTTCGCTGATAAGCAGGAAGTTGATAGCCTTTGCTTGCACAAAGAACGTAGCCGTCGTATTGGAGTCGATGTAACTCGAAGTATAGTTCAAATACAACTCACGAGCACGAGAGACGTTGAAGTGACCCGACGGCTGGTATTGGCCGGGGTGCAGTGCAAACGAGTAGAGGTAAAGACCCGGATCGGTAGGAGCGGTTACCTGAGCCCCGCCAAACTGGTACGGAATGTACGCGTTGAAGAACTGAGCTGGGAACTCCGAAAAGAGGTCGACGGAGTGAGCCTGCAGCTGAAGCTTGGTGACGTGACCGGTTTGATTCTTGACGATAAGGTCGCTCGAGGCACCGAGGACGGATTCCTGCTGAACGCCAGTGTCATTGGTGACCTGGCAGAATCGGTGCCAGTCCTCCATGTCGCCCGAGACAACGGCCGCCTGCGAGGCAGCCTTGTTAGTACCGTTGACAGAGCGGTTGGCCGTTGGCTGGAAACCAAACATAAGCGTCTCAATCGGCCACTTGAGCTGCACGAGGTGGATGCTGTCCGAGCTCTTGTTAAGGTTCTGCGTCTGGCGACGATGCACACGCACCAGAGTGAATGCAATGCGGTCAATGAAGATGTCGTGGACTTCAGGAAGAACGAACATGTTGTTAATGTAGAGATCGAACGTGGAGATCTGCGGCGTCGAGAGCGTCGGGTTAGAGATCGACGCGATATCCGTAGCACCCGGGTTAATAATCGCGCGGTAAAGGTTGGACGCCTGCGTCATTTGGAACGTGATGAAACGCTGACCATACGGCACGGACACGGAAGGAAACGCAAGACGCACATCCTGGTTAAACCAGAACAGAAGAGGAATCCACAGGTTCAGGTCACTGTGGGAACGCTTGTACGTCTGGTATCCGTTGTAAACCTCCGACTTGACGTGAGCCGTCACTGGAGCAAGACTCTTGCTGTCGACCTGAAGAGCAGGCATCGCCTGTGAAGGCGTCTCCTGGCCCATGCAACGCTTCCACGCAAGCATCTTGTCCGTTGGGACAGCGAACTGACGGTGCAGCACGTACGACTCGCTTGTGTAAGAGTCAATCGGGTTGGAGTTGATTTCAAAGCTAACCTGGTCGAAAAGACGCTCGCCAGGGAAGTCGCAGTGACGGTAGATCACACAGTTCGACGCGTTCGAGCCTGGGGTGCCGGACAGGGACGTCGTAGGGGCACGTACAACAACGTTCGCAACCATATCTGCGAAGAAGTCGCCGTACTGAGGAATAGAGATCGAAACATTCGATCCGAACGTAACATTATTTGCTGCGACCTTAAAGTATTGAAAGGCGATTGCAACGTATGGCTTATAGTGGGCATTCACGAACAAAACGTGCGAACGCTCAAGGTCTGCAAGCGTTGGGTTTGTGTTTGACTCGCCGGCGGCAACACGACGCGTCTTCACTGATGCGATATTGTCGCGCAGTAGCTGATTCGCCAAAAGGAGCGCGTCCATGCGTCCGTCATTGGACACGAGGGTAAAAATCGTTTTCTCAGCTGATCCATGCTGATCAGCTCTCTATGCTTCCCAGATTTCAATTTTCAATTCATCTGATCACATAAAGCAGCACTCGTACCCGTGGTTACGGACTTGTGCTGGCCAGACTGTACATTAAGCAGGCTTCTAAGAAGCCCACCCACAAGTGACCCAGTCGTTAGCGATCACGGCTAGTCAATAGCTATCTACGATGGCTTATCAATGACAAAAGCTGCAACCGACGGTCTCTGCACCCCATTGAATGGGTATACCTTTGACCGTTTTCACTTATGTCGCCCTGGTGTTCTAACTGTTATGTTTACGTTAAAAGCACCGCACAGGGACTGTCATCCCCGTTATACATGACCACATACTTATAATAGACATCAAAGATGCCTCGAGTCACCTACGGTGGCTCATAAGTAGCCCGATCATGCACGGACTAGGGGGTAGCACTACGTCATGTCAATTCATGATTGCATTTCTGCAGGCGCCTTGCGACACCGTAGCCCCCTGTTGGCGGTTGATTTACTCGCCGCCGGTACTCATCTAATTCGTTGTGTGTGAGTTGCAGCGATTGCAAGTCTCGAGTCAATAACCTTATGATATATATGATACCTCGGAAACTTAGAATGCAATTATATTAATTAAATTCATAACTCAAGGTGTTGAGCTGTGCTCATACAGGTTCTACTCGCGTGTCTGAATGATGAAGTTTGGTTCCACTTGGTCCACCATGCACGCTTATCTAAGATTGACCCAATGGCACGACGGATGCGGAGTTCTTGAAGCGTGCGTGGAGCATACCCGTGGCAGGGATGCGTGATTCGTCCTCGAAAGACCACCATTGTTGACCTCCCGTAAAATCGCAAATGAGATCGTGCGAGACTCTCGCACGCGAGAATCAATCGAGAGGGCAGCCCTTTTCTTTCATTCGTCTTTCTTCTATATTTCAACATATAGAAGCTATGAGCGCAAAAGCGGCTTCCATGTTCAGTGCGGGGGTGCTGGCAACCAAATTCGGAGCTATCGCAATACTGACTGGGCTTGCCTTTAAGCAGGGCGATGCTTCATTCATTGGTAAGCACCCAAAGAACTTTCTTGCCGAATGCATCATGGTGGGCGCTTCCGCAGCAGTTCCCATTTTTGCAATGGCGTACACGAGAAGAGATCGCACCAAGGGTCTGGATACTTCGAAGATCCTCACCGCAGTAATGCTTGCCTTCATGCTTTTCTTTATTTTCCACCTCATGATGGAGTTGAGTGGCATCAACAACTCAGATACGCTTGAGTCCAACCCCGGCGACGAAGAACAACAAACGTATCTTAAGAAGTATGTGCTAAATGATTACACATTCACGGTGATGCTTGCTGGCGCCGCGATTATGACGGGACTTGCTTACAAGGCGAGAAACAATACCATGTTTAGTACAGATATGAAGACGGCACTTGGTGAGATGGCTCTGTTCGGAATCGTAAATGCGATTCCGTACTACAAGATTTTAAAAGATCGTAAAGACCATGAAGGTACTACCATGAAAGCCATTCGCATGGGATGCTTGTTTAGTTTCGCCTATGCCGTACTTGAATGTGGAGGCTTCTTCAATCATATTGTTGGGCCCAATCACAATGATCACGCTTCGTAGTCCTCCATGAGACGAACAATACGACGGACAAGAGATGTCTTTGTCGTGAACGTTGTTGTGGAAACTCCCGAGATCCGCGCAATATCCATGATGGATCCGTTGCTGAAGAAGCTTAGGTCGAGCATTCGTAGATAGATACTGGTGGGCATCTTGAGCCAACATCGGCCATTGCACGCGTCTCTCAACCGCTTGACCTCCGCGTCGTCGATATTCTTGGTCGCGAACTTATACTTCCGGAGATGTTCGATCGTGATGTTCTTGCCTTCCGTCTTCGCAAGCTCTTCGATCGCAAGTTTGATTTCTTCTTCCTTCGTCGTCATCTTTTGTCGAGCCTCGAGCTTCTCACGCTTTAGCTGCTTGTACGCATCGCGACACTGCTTTTTTTTCATCACGTTCCGCGTGTAAGGATCCACTTTTTTCCGCCGTTTGCGAGGTGCCGGTCGCGATACTGGTAAAGGAAGACGCCCCGGAGGAGACACTGGAGGCGCCGCCGAAGGAGATGCTGGAGGAGACGCTGGAGGAGATGCTGGAGGAGACGCTGGATTCCCCGGAGGAGACACTGGAGACGGTGGTGGAGGAGACGCCCAAGGGGACGGTGGAGGCGACGGTGGAGGAGATGGTGGTTCGTATACTGGCGGCTTGTAAACCAATGGCATCGCAGGAGATAGCGGCTTATATACTGGCAAAGCCGGCTCGTACACTGGCGACTTGGGAGCCGGAGGAGATGCAGGCACTGGCGCTGCAGGCTTTGCGGGAATACGCTTGCGATACGGCGACACACTCGCACTCGGCTTGAGCAATGCTGAGATCGATGCTGTGATCGATGCGGTAAGCGATGCCGTAAGCGACTCGGAGATCGATGCTGTGAGCGATGCTGAGAGTGCTGAGAGCGATGCTTCGAGGGATCCAGGCGTCGAAGAAGCGGCGAGCGCTTTCTTTTCACGCAACATAGTGCTGAGCTCCGGATACGACAGTATGATCTTCATTATGTCGTCGCGAGTCATCACTGGCGTGGCTGCAATCGATGTTTGAAAGAAGGCGGCAAAGTATTCCAACGGAAGCGGCGTCTCCTTATCTTGCACGATGGAGCCAAACGTCTTGATGGCCGAGAGCACGTAAATGGCGCAGTCGTTTCCGTTGGGTTGCTGAGGCGAATCAAGTTCAGCCCAGTCAACGCCGAGCATGGCGCACTCACGTTTGATTGTAGTGAAGATACTGCGCGGACCTGTGGACGGGCGAAGAGGATCGATGTGAAACACCTTGACCGAGTCGGCAGAAGAGATCAAAATGAAAAGCGTCCAGTGTGATGAATCGCAGATCGGGATAATCGAGTAGCGCGTTGTCGTGGTGAAAACCATCAACCTGATCAGGCTCTCCTTGGGCGTCGACGAGTCCAACACGTTCACCCACGTTGCACTCGCATCCTTTAGTAGATGGCGGGTCACCAACATCACAGTCGTCTCGCTGATCCAAGCGCCGCTCTTGACCGCAGCGAGGTGGTCAACCCTGACGTCTTCGTAGAAAGGCTTTGGTCGCCCCCGCTGATGCAATTCGAGCCACACAGACTCGCGCTGCTCCATGTTGCTCTTCTCGCGCTTGCCTTTCCTCGAATGTTGGCGCTGTGCCTTGGTGAGAAGAACAACAAACGGTTTCGATCGATGAGAGTATTTACCACCGCACGTATTTACACAGTCGTATTTATCGAAGCGTAATTACTCACACAGCGTATTATACGCGTATAAAACACATAGTTTAAAAATCCCTCTATGTCCGGTATCCGGGGAAACAGACTAATACGCGTGAAACAGGGTTCTCACCAGGCGCTTTCGCAGTTCATTTCGGAAAGTGCGCCGCCATGAGTAAGTCCGACTCCCCTGCTATTCTAGCGTTGCTAAACGCGATAACCAAGGACATCGGAGAGATGAAGGTGGCGATAAAGGCGCTGCGCGATGAGAACACCACCGCAGCGTCCTCGGCAGAGGTTATGTATATGACGTTGAACAGCAAGTTTGATATGTTCAAGAACTTGGAGAGCGAGGCTCGAGAGGCGATGAATCCTGCCGCGCCTGCGCGTATGTCTCGTCCGCAGTTCTTTAAGAAGATCTTCCAAGATGAACAAGAGCGCGAGAAGTACCTCAACGTCCTCTACACTCAAGAGGAGATCGATGAGGCCAACAATCTTGACGACGTGAAATCGAAAAAAAAGGAAATGGACCGTGTCGCGAAAGTCGGTGCGATCCTTTACGCAGCTCTTGAAACCAAGAACCGCAAGAATACGTTCGAGAGCATCTTCACCCAGGCAAAGAACGACCTATTCACTTGAAGACTCCAAGTTAGAAGGCGTGTAAGACTCTAACACTTTGCAATCACAGTAGCTATATGAGCCGAGTGTCTTGATTGCAATCCCATAAGGGCATCGATGAGGATCATCATTCCAGCATCGCTTGGTCGATTGTTCCAAAGCAACAGGGAAGCTGACGAGTATGCGAGGAGAGTGCGTGGGTAGAACTTCCAAACGTTATCCGTTGTGACGTACTTTCCAGCAAACATCACAAGGATCGCAAGGAACAGGTAAAGGAAATATTTCTTGTGGGAATTACCAAGGTCGGAGTTGAGTAAAACTAAACCAAGGCATGTTCGAATAAGGACGCATCCTAGGTGAGTATAGATCGTGTGATTAGGATACGACTTGGTGTGTTTGTCAACAACGACATCTGCGAGTGGTTCGCCGGCTGACATGAATGGACAGCTCATGTTTTGCCGAGATATATTGTAGTCACTTATATAGATTATTAAATCATGACAACTAATACCAACAACGGGATCAAAACATCCTTCTGGGGTCCTCATGCGTGGGCTTTTCTTTTCAGCACGATTGCTGGCTCTTACCCAGTCCGGGTGAACCCCAACAACAGTGAACACATGCGAAAGGTTCGGGCTCATGTTTCCATCCTCAAGTCTTTGAAGCACACTCTTCCCTGTCGTTTCTGTCGCGAATCCTATAGTTGCTACTTAAAAGAGTTGCCGATAGAGAACCATACGCAGACGCGACGAGATATGCTTTATTGGTTGTACCAAATCCACGACAAGGTGAACGAGAAGCTGATCAAGCAAGAACAAGATGCATACAAACTCGAAAAAGCCAAGTTGAAGGCAAAAAAGAAAACACCTGCACAGATGAAAGCCTCTCTGGCTACGCTTAGAGCAAAAATGATTAAAACAAAAACATCACCGCCTTTTGACCATGTCGTTGCGATGTACGAGAAGCATCGTGCGCGCATGCAGTAATCGCAGCATTTTTTTTCACTTTAAGTGACGAGCTGCAACGTTACAAATGGTGACATAGATCTCATTTAAAGCGGATTTGTTGGCTATGATAAGCGTGTTCATAAGATCAATGTTATGATTGAGAGAGTGCAAGTACGCGTTGAGGGTATCGTCGGTCGGTACAAAGATCTTGCTGGTTGGATTTACTTGTGATATCGTGATGACTTTCAGTTTTGGCGGCACCACAAAGTCGAGGGTGACAGGATGACCTTCTTTCGAGTTAGCTTCTTCGATGGTGTACAATATGGAATCGATGTACAGTAGTTGAGAAATGAGTTTCATGTCTGTTGTTTCCAAAAGCATGCGGACGTATCCGTCTAGCAACCACATATTGTACTTGTGTTGAAAGGCGTGATTGCCTGGAATGAGCTCGACGTGGGCCCGATGAAGAAGGTGCTCTACTTGATCAATGTAGAATTTGATATCGTCAGGTGTTGCATCTGGAACGACGAGTTTCCTCAGCATTGAGCTGATCAACGAATACTTATCGATGGCGATGCTAACGACATCGTTGTAAACTCGGGTGACTGTCCGACCGCCTCGAACCGTTAGGGATAGTTCTACTGATGTAGCTTTGGTTTCGATTCCACCGTGGATCATGGTTGTATTTTTTCATTATATGATTGATGTGGATAAAAAAAATATGAGCTTGGTAAAATCTAGATATTTACGTGGAGAACGAGATCCGAACGGACTTTTCGCGCATCAAATCGTCGGGATTCTGGGAAGGGATCGAGCGAAGTGGTTCGGAGCTAGAAGCATCAGCCGACGTTCCATCCGATCGACGGTATGAAGGTCGGCCAAAGAGGCCAACCCAAGGGATGATATCGTTGTCGTCATCGCGCACTGATGGAACGCCACCACCACTGTCGAAAGATGCACGTTCCTTTGCGAACTTGGCATGATTCGTCGCGATCTCGGGTTCAAGCGCAGATAACTTCACTGCAGAGTCATAGTCATTATTAGCAATGAGCGCACTCATTGTTTCCGTGTTGACCTTACCAGGAAGGCTGTTCGTGAATCCGGCTCGGGCAGCACGGTCGTAAATGATCTCGATCTCTTCAAACCTTACACGCATCTGCTCAGATACTTTTTGCGTAGTAGCGCTTAATGTCATGAGATTGACCATGTTGTCGATCAAGGTACCGACAGTCGTGTCGTCCTTGTACAAGGCACTCACCCAGGAAAAGTAGTCCGACTGATCGCCAAACTTACCGTCGAAAGTGGTAGTATAAAGGTTGCCTAACTCAGCCTGTTTGGTGTTCGATTCGTGGACAAGAGTGTCGCTGACAAACGCAGGGTCCTCCTTAGAACGCTGCATAATGAATTGGTTTCTCGCAAATGCGTAAAGCGCGAACAAAGAGGCCACGAAGTATTGAGTCATGATCGCGGCGGCTGCATGCAACCCGGCCATGCGATTCCGTGCATTCACTAAATCAGTTGAGATAGTGGCCTCATCGCCATACTTCGCATTGATACTTTTAGCGGCGACAAACAGCGTCGTGATGTTGTTCGCCGCCTTCGCCATGCTTGAGTAGCTGAGGTCACACTTATCTTGAACACTCTTCTTTACGCCAGTATCTGTCAATATCATCACCAATTCGGGAATCTTAACCTGAATCTCTTGAAGTGAATCATCGATGGCTCGGCTCCATTTTCTTATCTGCTCTGCCTGCGCGTGGATAACCACTCGAGGATCATCGGCCGCCACGTACGGACACTTGCGTCCGCAGCCACCTTGAGCTTTACACTTTCTGTGAAACACAGACTTGCCGAATGCACCCACTGACTTATTATCGGAATTGCTGTAGCATTGGCCAATGTAGTACACCATCACTGCTAGCAAAATAATAATAATAATGGAACCCAAGTACTTCATCACAGATCCTCCATACTGCTTGATTAAATCGATCGGCTTCTTAAGCAACCCACCCAGCATCTGACCAGCAGCGTAGCTTGTGTTTGACCCTCCACAAACCCCCGAATCTACATAAGATGTCGTAAGCCCCCCTCCGCCGAACGAATCTACCATTATTCGGGTTTATTTTCAATTGATACTGGGGACTAGAATGCTATATTAGGCCAGTAGTAAAATTTTAAAAAAATGAAAGAATTCAATCGAACTGGGATTTAGGCACTCGGGATGACCTTGCAATAGCGGACTGCCTCGATCGTGATCTCGGACGGGTACGTGAACGCAACGACGTCGTCAACCTTTGCTCCGATCCACACCATCTGGGGATCGTTCTCGTAGATCTTGGGGAGTGAATCCGGTTCAAAGAACCATGCTTGAAGCTTGGCGATCTCCTTTGCGTTAAGGTTCGTGTACTTGGGTGCGAGATCGTGTTCAGGAATGATGGAGCTCAGGAGGGTGTACGTAAACGCCTTGAACTCGTGGTCTTGGTGCGCTTTCTGTGTAGTTAATACGCTCAACCCCTTCGAAACCCCAGAGCTGATCTTGGTCGGTGTGATGATCAGCACTTCTGCTTTTGGGAAGCGAATGTGGTTGATCAACTTTGACATGTTCGCTCGTTTGGTTTCACACTCAGTGCCGGGATACACCAGCAAGATGTTGGTGAGCTTCGCATCTTTCGTCTTGGACTTCTCGTTGTAGGAGTCGACCATCGTCTTGAAGGATTGCAACTTCAAACCATCCACGATATCGTTCGAATCTGTCACCAGAACCCGATCAATAGCAGAGAGCACCATGTACTTATCCTTTTGAATAAGTTTGATGAAGCGATCTTGGGGGAGCTCTTCGTCCAGAGAGACAAGCTTTCGGTAGTAGTAGAAACGCTGGATGTTCTTGTAGATCGCGTACAGTTGCTGATTTGTGTTGTTCATGGCGCCCGCGGGGTCAATGACAAAATGACGCCTACGCTTTTTTTTCTTCTTTCCTTCTTTCCTTCTTTCGTGTAATATACGACGACTATACACACTATACGACTCTACTACAATGAATAAAGGCGACGATGTCTCGTTGGAGGGAGATTTGGAAACGTTGCCGCAACGGCGTCCCCGCGAGCTATTATCTAAGGACGTCCACACGCGGTGTTTTGGGTGGTTTTTAGTCGTGGTAGTGGTTGCTTGTTTACTAACATACTTCATCACAACAAAGTACTGCCGTGCTCAAGATGAAGAACTTAATCAATGCGCTCGTATTAATGAGCTTGGAAAGCTGATGAATCGCGATTCTTTCTCAGATTCCCCAGAAATGACATCGTTCTCGCCTGACTATGATCGAGAGCTTCGACTTTTCAAGTCCCTAAGTCATGAAGAACAACACCAATACTTGAATATGACGAGAGATGCGAAGTTTGCACGATATGGGTAGCTTTTGTAGGGGGGAATTATTTTTAATTCATCACCGAACTATGTAAGCCCGTATATAGACTCCCGATAAACACGGAAAATCATGGATGAACACTTCACGATGAACCCATCTGAGGTTGATGGAGGTCTTTGGCCAAAGACGTTTAATGATGCTCACCCCCCACCGTCATATGTGGAGCTCAATGCTTGGAGTGCAGTTACAAGCCTTGCCAAAGTTCTCCTAATTTGTGCTGTGATCTGGATTATTATGACACTTGTGTCGCTGATTCCAATGTGGTATGCCGGTTGGGACGAATTCGTTCATCCCTCCTGCAAGAAGACCTTCCTAAACAAGGATGGCTTTATTCAATATACGGGTGCACTTGCCAACCAACTTCGCGATGACACTCCTTACGCTCACGATTCACTTGCTGAGCAGGCGGCCGCTGCCAATGAGAAGATCACCAACATGGCTGCGAATAAGGCGGCAACATTCCTATCGCGTGAAGGCCTACGAGATTCGCCTGAGGAAGAACTTAAGAAATCGTTTAAGTAAATCAAGCTACTCCCTCCTAAATACACAAACTTCCCTATCGCCACTTCCTTTTTTTCAATAACTTGTTCTCAAGTCAGGATCGCATACAATATATATATGGACCTACCCGCAAACACGCAAACGCCCACACGCATTTGTGAAGAATGTTAAAAGGATTGATGATCGGTTTGGCGATTCTCTTAGTCCTTTATGTAATGTATATGTTCTACCGTAGAAGTAGCGGAACTCCTCGTGACCGTGCTGAAGACGACGAATCGGATATCAGCTCAGTATCCGGCAAATCGGAAACTTCTACAAGTTCAAGCAGAACCAGCAAGACCAGTAGAACCAGCAAGAGTGGCAAGCGCTACAATCTGTACGGGGAGATTAGATCATTCATGGGAAGGCAGGCAGCTTACCTTGGCGCAGCATAGCTGCCCGTTCCCGCATGATTTTTTTTCTGAAACTCCCCGGCAAAGGTCGGCGTTTGGGCACACGCACTACCAGCGTCATTTGCGATTTTGCAATCGTTGGGAACAATGACCGAAGTCATCTACACGGACGGCGCTTGTAGCAAGAATGGTTCGAACTCTGCTACGGGAGGGTTCGGCATCTACTTGGCGAAGACGGAGGTGTTCAACGGTCCAGCCAAGATTAACCGCAGAGGCGAGCGAATGTGGCTCAAGGATGCCATGTTCAATGTCACCAACATCCGTATGGAAGGACTGGCAATCGTCTCCGTTCTGGCGCTGTACGCGGACGCACTGGTCACGAATGTTGCTGGGTCAAAGGATCCATTAGCTCGCCTTAACAATCTTGATGTGTACCGCACTGAAGATTTCAAGGTGGACTACGACACAAACGAGCTGTCCACGGGTGCGAAGCCACCAGTCGACACGATTGAGATCGTTACGGACTCAGAGTTTTGGATCAACGTCATTGAGAAATGGATGCCTGGATGGATTCGCAAGAACGCTGTCCTCGACAAGAAGAACCCGGACATCCTCCTCATGACCCGCTACTACACGGAACTGCTGAAACAAAACGGCGTGCATGTGGTATTCACCCATGTTAGATCGCACCAGAAGGGATTGCGCACGCCTCACGCCGACGGTAACGACGTCGCTGACAATCTGGCCACCAGAGCGGCGTCCAACGCAAGCTCCCGTTTCGAGTGATCAAGTTGCGTTCAAGATAGGCTTCACGACGCTGAGAATCGTAACTCTTACATATTTGCAACAACCAAAACGTGAAACAAGATAAAAAAGATAGCTTGGTAACCAAGTTTACTCCCCCGTACACTCAGCACTAACTATGGACAAAGATGCTTGGACATTCTCTCGTCGATGCGCTTGTTGACTTCTTGTTCTGATTCTCGCTCCCGCTTAAGCGATCGTATCTCGTTCAGTATTTTCATTTGAAGATCGTTGGACAGACGCACTTCGGCTTGAAGCGCTATGATTTTCGACTTGAGATCCGCGTTGTCTCGTTGGAGACTTTGGACGGACGCTGCTAGCGATTCATTTTCTCGCCGAATGAGCTTGGTGGCATTTTTTACCGCCGTCTCCTTGTCTTCCGCGAGAGAGTTAACAGCTGCCGCGACGGTTGTCTCGACCTTGTAGATGTTTTGTACCTGCGAGTTGAGAAACAGGTGGAGACCACTCTGGTTGCTTAGGATCTTCGCCACGTTCATCTCAATCACTTTCATTCGCGCTTGATCGGCGGTTGTGGCGCATGACAAATCTGAGCGCGCTTGGGTCGCGATTGTTTTGTTTTTCCATCGCTCTTCGAGGACCTGCAATGCCACCAGGATTCCGATGTTTCTTGGATCGATGGTGAGTTCGCAACCTTGTGTCTTCATATCCTCGTCTCCACACAGTTGACACAGGTACTCGACTGGTACTGCGCAATGAATGTGAGCAAGCTTGCATAGACGATGAACTCGATACTTGGCTCCTTCCAGGGTGTTAAACTCGAACTTCTTCTCGGCTTTGTCGAACTTCTTCATCCAGTCCGATGGGGATTCGCGATAGCTCTCCACGAAGGCTTCCCACGACTCAGCGATCGACTCCGACGCTGTAGGAATCGAACGAGTCCTCACCCGATGTTTGAAGTAGCGGTACTGGAAGAAGAGTTCAATGTAGTAGTCGTCGGGTTTCGCGTTGTTGAGAGCCGAAGTATCGAGTATGCTTCTCATAGACGGGTTATACTCCTTCATCCATGGCTTGACTCCTTCATCCATCTCATCTTCGGTTGTGTCCAGATCGAGTTCACCAGTTGCAGGCGGCGTCTCCTCCTCGGTCTTGGACTCTTCGTCGTTGGTGACCACCTCTTGGTCCGTCTCGGACTCCGCTTTGACCTTGGACTCTTCGTCGTTATCTCCCCGATCTGGTTCGGTTGGGGATGACATCGCGAAACGGAAAGTGCCGACAGTGGGAAGAAGGAGCGAGAACAGCAAAAGTGGCGAAATATAGAACAAAATGCGCTGATTGCGCGAATCCACGTGAAAAAGATGGTTTTGGAGGGCGTTTGCATAAGAATGGATTATTGCTCAGCTTAGCGCTAATATCAACTGAGAATGATCTCAGCCGGTATAGCGCGCGATCTTCGCCGATGGAGAATGATCTCAACCAGCTAACCACTTCACTACAAGGACCAAATCCCGGACAGCTAAGCGCGTGATCTTAACTGACTGTACAAGTCATCCACCGTCGCACATGTGCCCTTCGCCTCCTTGCCTTTTGCTTCCCCAGCCTTTTTTTGGCTTCGATGCACGTGCACTTGTTGGCGCTGCGGCAAGTTGCATACAACACGGTCAGAATCAGTCCCCCACGACAACCCGAAATGAACGAACCTTGATCTCGGAGTCTTTTGAAGAATGAGGCCGTTGATTGCCCGGGCCTGCTCGGGCGTTGCCATTCCGCGTTTGTGAATGATGGTCGCTGCGGATACATTCTATTCTTCGATTCTTCTAATGTTCTATTTTCTTAACATTCACCACTTCAAGGTAGCCGATTGGACAAAAAAAAACCCACGTACAATCAACTTGATCGTGGTCAGCCACCACCGCACATTTCTCATCCAACTCCCTCGCGATGCGCTTTTGTTCTCGCAACGCGTGCAACAACGTGCTCACCACCGTCGTAAAGCAATACAACGTGATCTACCGGTGCTTGGTTTGCCTCGAAGAGTATCCTCTCACTGACTCGGACACGCTGATGATCGATGAATATCTTCAAGAAAGCGACACCATCAACAAGCATCGTACCTATCTTCGCAACGCCCATGCCGACTCCATCATCGAGCTTGCGCGCAAGGATTGCCCGACTCAAGGCTGTGCTCAAACAATCGTTCACGTAGTCAAGATCGCTCAGAACGGCCAGCAGCTTCACGTTTGCCCCACATGCAAGCATCAGTTCGAATAGCTAGCTCGGGGTGACCTTGATGATGAAGGAGAAGTATATTGAGTTGCACACCCTAATTACTTCGCTGAGCAACTCGGGTTGCTCGATTGCACCTAATATTTCATACAATCCCACTAATCCCGCTAGAATGTTGATGCACCCGGAGGCTTGATCATCTCGTTCACTTCCCACACCTCCATCTTTGTTGGACTGACTTTGCGAGTGATCGACAAAGGGCATTTCCCTTCAGCAATCTCTTTCTTCGCAATTTCGCGAGGATCGTACAGACTTTGCGGATCTGTGTACAAGATCGATCCGGAGGCGATATGCGTCGCGCGTGTGCCGACAACCATCGCAAACTCGTATATAGTCATGTACTCGGAGGTAATACGATTCTGTGGAGCCACCATCTTGATCTCTGTACACTCGGGAATTTGATGATAGATGTGAGTGCGCTTCTTTGGAATCACGCGGCTTGGTATTTCGTCGTCGTCTCCATCCGCGTCATCATCGTCGTCGTCGTCATCGTCGTCCTTGGTACGTTTCACAACGACGTCAGTATCGACGTCCCCAATATCCCCGACATCGCCGACATCGTCATCTTCCTCTCCATCGTCGGCATCTTCAAATACCGATTCCGTTTCGTCGAGTTGCTCTTCATCATCCTCGAGATCCTCTCCGTTATCAAACGCTTTCCGAGACTTGCTCATCGTGAAAGGACGCAGAATCGTGTATGAGCGTTGAGGTCTCAAGTGAGACTGTTCGGCAACCAAACCCTCGACCAAACCCTCAAAACTACTCACTATCTTAGCTGATCATTTGTTATTAAATATAAAAAAGGAAGATGTGGAATAGGTGGACGACCCAATGCCAGCTAGTGGCGACATATATGTGGTTTTGGTTTCTTGACTGCATCGATCGTTATCATGCATATTTGATCCTATCCTTGCCGGCTCACATGTTCGGCCCTCCCGTTTATACGGTAAAGCAATATATTGAATGCGACGACAACAACTCTGACTCTGACGACTCCAATGACTCAAATGACGAAAACAACCCGCCGGTGGATTACCTTGTGTTCATCTCGCATTTGGTCTGTGTTCTCAAGGAAGATGGCATTGCCTACTCTCGTGTCTTAAGTGGATCCCAGTTACGCCCGCTGGTTGACGAGAGAGGACGATTCTTTGTTGGTAAGCTGGTGCAGTTCTTCCCAACCTTAGACACGATTATGATCAACTACGTGAAAACACCAAAATCGACTTTAGAGTCGTCGATGCCCTTGAGTAGCATTGAATACACAAAGATCATTGACGTCAAGCGACGCTTTGATGTTCACAACAACAAGAGTTGTATGATGGGAGTTACCTTCTAAACATTGCTTTTTTTTTATTCTCGTCGCGAATAGGCGAACGCATTCATCCAGTCGGTTAATGCCGGAAGGGGATTCTTGTCATGTTGCTCTACTTCAGTCTGGCGGATCTTATTCTCCTCGGCTTGGTGGTTCGATTCTTCTCTGGTAGGTGACGCGACGTTATTATTCACACGATTGATCGCTTCTTCGCGTGAGCTGATTCGAGCTCGGCGATGAGACGAATCACTGTCCGAGGCGGGCGAGTTGGGTGACTTCACCTCTTCATGCTTGCGGGCCGACAGCTTGACGAGGAGTTCACACCGCTGCACGTTCTCAGTTTTTGTCACGGTGCGCTTGGTAATGAGTTCTTCGACCGTATCAGCCCGTGTATGCGCTGGCTTAAGCAACGCTGCGCCAAGATCCCGCGCCGAGATCTGGTACTGTTTGTGCAGCGCGCGCGCCCAGTTAAATGCAGCAGCATGATCGTTCAATTCCTCCAACTCACTGTGGTTCATGGAGACAGTTACTTCGGGTATGTCGGGTACAAGCTGGGGTATGTCAGGCACAAGCTCGGGATCGTCAGCAACTTGTACTTCAGGCGTGCAGCGGTTGTTCATGACGATCGCGACAAAGAGTTGTATGGCTTTGGACTCTTCAGGCACTTCAAAGTACTCATTGCCACCAATACGATTGAAGTCTTTGTTGAACGCCGCGATCAGACTTCGTTCCACCAAACGCGCGTCGTCGCAGTCGAACATGGAGATATAACGCGTTCCCACCTTGTACGATCGGAGACGGGAGAGATTGTTCAATCTAGACATGCCGACCTTGTAGCGGTTGGTTCCCACGAGTTCTACAGGCTGAACAAGATATACGTACGGCATCGTACAAATAGAACTGAAGAGGCATATACGGACTCCCTCTTGCGACCGCTCAGTTCGCAATATCGCTTCTCATGAACTCGGATCTGTACGACGCTGTTTTCTTCTACGCGCCTATTCGTGAGTGGGTTGCACTTATCCACGATGGCTTATGCAACGCGTACGGCGTGACATTTGAAATCGAACTCGGCGACTATGGATTCGACTCCTACGCAAACATCCTCGTCGCTATACTACGCGAGGTCTCCACAAAAGACATTTTCGATTCAATCTCTCACACCCACGACCTGACCAAGTACAGAGCCAGAGCCCATGATGCGTGGTGCCAGAACTATCTAAGCTACAAACAAGCGAATCCAGGGAAGGCAGCTCGGAATCCGGCTAAGTCGTTGATCACCCACGATCGAAACGATCGAGCAACTACTACAGTCGAACACCTCAGTCATTGCGATCTGAAGACATACGACGACCTGATTGGTTTGGTGTTCAACATCCTGACCAGAAAAGTATTGGAAGTAGGAATGCAGAGTCTTAGTTTGTAACTCCTACCAACTGAGTCAATGTGAGGACTTTCCCAAGCGCTGAGGCAATCATCTCCACGATCACCATGGCTTGGTCAGCAGTGAACGCCGGATAGAGGCTGGGGTCACGAGCGATACTCTCAAGCTCCTGGCGGCTTAGCACATCCCACACAGTCTCGAGAGGGAGGTTGCTCTTGCACAGGTATTCGTAGTCGTACTCTTCGCGAATACAGCGAACCATGTTGCACTTCCACTCAGTCATGTAGTCGGTCAACACGGTCTCCAGCTTGCAATCCTTGATATACGCGATCACGACTTCAAACTCGTGCGTCAGCTGCATGATCTGCTTATCGGTCAGCGTCGTCCGATATTTTTTTGCCACATGAAGAGTAGCCCAGTGCATCAATCTCTCTGGCAACGACAAAACCACGCTACCGTTGTTCTTGTTGCTGAAGATGTTGATCACGAGTCCCGTAACGACGCTCACCCGCATGTTGGCCTTGGAACCAACGCAGTTGCATACCTCGCGCCAAGTACTCTTGTATATCGATCCCTTGTTCACGTAGGCTTTGCTGTATACCTTCGCGAGCTGACTGATGTACCGCTTGGCGGCCTTGAACAGCGTGTCCTCCGTGCGCTGATAGATCTCTTTATGAAGCGCGTCAATCTGAATATCATCCATTCCAGATGTCTCCACATCCTCCAGCGGCGGAACCGCATCGGCGAACTCGTCGCAGAATGTGATCAAGCGTGCAAACTGACCAGTGAGCTCATTGTCGAAATAATACTCCAGGTCGATTGGAATACCTTCTTCGATGACGCGATCAACCAGTTCCATGCGATCGCCGATTGACATCTTGGACTGAATCTTGCCCTGCATATCGTAGCCCCAGGGGTAGTACTTGCAAATGACGTATTTGAACCGCACGTTTGGTTCTGGAATCTGACGATAGTTCATCAATCGATAGCGGTTCATCATTGTGATGACGGAGATATTGTTCTTGTCTGGTCGGAACACCTTTGTCTTTGCAAAAGCATCAATGGGCCACGGCGTATTAAACACCCTGACGATTGCTTGTTTCACGACATCGATGATATCGCGCGTGTTCAGGAGATCCATGACCTCGCTGAGAACCTCGTTCACAACATCCTTGAGTACGTTGGAGGAGCCGCGCTTGACAACCTCAAGTCCACGAATGAAGAGCGTCTGTGGGTAAAAATCGACATACTCCTCGTGCGCTACGCCGAAGTATTTCTTCTTGCTCAAGAACGCGGCCGGATACAATACTTCTTCGTATGCCATCTTCAAGAACTTGGAGCCGTTGTCTGACATCAAGTACGCATTCACGCGGCGCTTCGCAATCTCAATCTGCTTGAACGTTTCTTCCACGACTCGAGTGCCATATGTGAGCTTGTCGATCTTGCCCGTGAAGTAGTCGCGATCGTAATTGATAAAGTACCCGGGGTTGCAAGTCACGTATAGCGAATCCGTATCACCGTAGTACACCTTCATCTTCAACTCGGTTTCCACAAATGTCTTGGCCAATCGGAGGTTGTAGCGGCCCATCGTGGTCACGCCGCCAGACACTTGAACCGCGCAAATGCACGATAGAAAGTTACCCATCTCGCCGTAAAGAGTGTTCATAAAGGTCTTGACAGCCTTCTGCTTGGAATCACAGCACACGTGGTCGAACTTGGTATCGTTGTACTCGTCAAGGCGTGGATACTCGTTTAATGCTTTGCGTTCGATGAACGGCTTCATCTCTTGTTCCATCTCGAAAATAACTTCGCCCAGGTGTTTCAGCGCATTCTTCAACTCTGCTCGACGTGCGAATAACTCAATGAGGAGTTGACCGCAAACGCTGTAGTTTGCTTCGACATTGTCGTGCCTCACGAACCACGCGCTCATCATTTCCCCACAGAATGGGAATGAGACTAACTGCAGCGTGTGACCCGATTGCTCCAGCTGCGCAGCATACACTGCATCGACGACGAGCTTCTCCGGCGAGATGTTGTACGTCATGATGATCGACGGATACAGCGACGCGTAATCCAAACCGGAGATTGGATAGTGAGTCTTGTTTTTCGAGATGTACGTCACGTACGGCTTCATGAATTCAGGCGCGTCCGCCACTAGTGCAGCGATCTTCTCCTCATTCCCTGGCGAGCCATGATCGTGATACAATGCCTCGAAACGCTCCTCAATGAACAAATAGCCTTGGCTCAGTTGTCGTGTTTGCTGGTCGGATGGCGTCGTCGATCGAGCCGGCTGTTGTTCGGGTAGATTCGTTTGGTTTAGGTACTCATCGAGGCGCATCGTCGGCTTCACAATACCCTTGATTGGAGCCACGACGTACGCTCCTGGGAACTTGGCAGTCGGGTCAGTGATGACTGGTCGGTACTGTGTGTCGAAGAAGTAGCCCATGTTGGCGCCGCGGTTCATGAGCAAGTTGCGCATCCGGCTGCCACCAGCGAAGAAGAAGTTATCGTGAAGGGATGTGTACGAGAGATTTGCAACCTCACGCCGGTCTTGCACCACGTTCTGCTTAAGTAGGAGCTGTTGGAGCTTGAATGTATCGATGTAGCAGTAGTGAGCCACAAGACTCATCTCTTGACTCGTACCATCGCGATAGATGCGAAACATCTCCTTCACATCCATATCATCTTTGCTACCCAGGTTGCAACGACGCAGGCACTCGTCCAACTTGTGCGAGTCGGCATTCGGCTCCAATTGCTTGAAGACGATCAGCGTATCGAAGCCAACAAAGCCCTGCATCTTGAAACCTTTTGAGATCGATGGAGCAGTTCCGCCTCCAATCTTGATCGCAGCATCGCGATGGAAACGACCGACCATGTGCTTCATCTTCTCCCACTGCGCCAACTTGACCAACGACATATCCTCCAAGAAAGACGCGTGGACGTTGTAGTAGCTGATCTTTGTGATGATGTTGCGCCAATCGAATCCTCCTCCGTTGAACTCCGTGATCAAGTCGGGTTGCATCATTCCCATGAACTTGGCGAACGCTTGCAGCAGGCACGATTCACTCTTGCAATACACCATGAGCACGTCGTCGAGTGGATCCGTCTCTTTGAGCGTCAAGCACACGCTCAGCATCGATTCTGGCCGCTTGACGAAATGATATGTCATACAGATCATGAAGATACTGTCGTTAATATTCTTGTCTGCATCGGGGAACCGGCCTGGGATCGCTGGAATCATCTCAATGTCGAAGCTGGCCACGATGAGATTCTCGTACTTGGGCACACTTGGGTCTAAACCATGCTTGCGGGCATAGTCACTCAACTCCTTATCACCGACGACCGGCTTGATGTCGGAGATGTTGATTCGAAGTGAGTACTGAGCCTTCGAATCACTTTTAAGATCGACCTGGTACCCGCGAAGCACGTTCCATCCGGAGAGATTGAGTTCGTACCCGCGCGCCACTACGCGATAGTAGCTGCTACTGTCGTTGCTAAACGTCTTGATACTCTTCTTCGAACACAAGGCCATGAACTCGGATCGAGTTTTGATGTCTCGAAAGTAGACGCGAGCGTACTCGTGTTCGTTGTGATCGTAGTACATGAAGTCTCTTCCACGTTTGATCTCAATGCGCGGTTCACTCGTGTTTTCACCTGAGATCTCAGCCACTAGTCGCTTCACCCGTCGGCGAACATCGGCTTCGGTTGCATCGATATCCCGTACCAGCGCATCAACTCGAACGTCGACGTGTGGATCAATGCCATCGATAGTGAGCGTTGATTTGCTCCCACACGGTAAGACTCCATGAATGATGAGCTTGTAGTCTTGCTTCTGACGTGACTCGGCGACATCGTTTCCAAGAAAGAGGATCTCTTCTCCAGCAGCGACCTTTTTCGCCATCTGGGCAACTAGCACTGGGTCGAGGAAGCTCCTGCGCTTGATACCATATTGATCCAAGTCCGACGGTTGGTCGATCTCGATCGCTCGACCATGCAGATGCAACATCCTCCCGAAGAAAGCGGTTGTGAGCGATCGATCGCGCACGAGAGCGTGAGCGGATAGGGGCGTATATTTGAAGCGACATTGGTTGGAACGATTGGGTCGCAAAAAAAACTTCTTTCTAAATATCCACCATAGATACGTTCTTTGCTATGATGGATACTCCCTTACGTTGCACAGATACCGTGCGAACGTTGTTGCCCATAGACTCGTCGAGCATATCTCTAGTTTTCCAATAGCTGTACCGTCTTAGTGCGGCATGGATCTTCACGTGAAGCCCGACTAGGTCGCTTAGATCCTCCCATTCCATTCCGATGACGAAGTTCGCATCGTTGACGTTGACTACGATAGTATCTTGGACCGTCGTTTTGTTGTTGTAGGAAGTTAGTTTGGAAGAAATTAGCTCAAGGCATTCTCCGTCAACGCGAACGCAAATCCGCTTCTCATCGAGAACGGAAAGCACGTATCCTGTAAGTGTGAACGAAGCAGCCATCGTTGAACGATACTATACGTTAAGGTCGAGAACTCATTTCAGATTCGCAAAGGCTTACTTTAGAATTCGAAAATCTTATCGTCAAACGATGTAGTTGGGGAAGGATTCTCAGTG
Organism: Pythium aquatile; assembly: GCA_023337775.1. Taxonomy (NCBI): domain Eukaryota; phylum Oomycota; class Peronosporomycetes; order Pythiales; family Pythiaceae; genus Pythium; species Pythium aquatile. The sequence continues at coordinate 13,696 of JAADXM010000009.1, read as the reverse complement.
ATGATGCTTCCAATAGCATTGGTATTTTCCACAACGCGAGTATTGACAAACTCAAGCTCCTTCTTCACATTGTCCTGAATTGCACGCTGCACCAGACTAAGGAAAAGCAAGTTACGGTATATCTTGGAGTCGATTCGCTGGCTCAAGCGCTTACCATAGTGGGTGGCGTTCATCTTCTTTACTTTTGCTAGTAGATTGTCTCCGATAAAGCGAAGGGTATCCATAACCGCAAGATCGTGTCCTTTGACAGTCATTGTACCCGTGGAGTCTACAATAACATCTGTGTATGGCTCTAATAAGAGATGCTTAGCTGGGTTGGTATCTAGATATGACGATCTCACAAGAGCGTCGAACGTCATTGCGTAGTTGTACAGATTCGCCAAAGGTATCTCTCGCATAAGCGAATGTACATTGATCGGCATGATCTGAGAATCGATCATGTTAATCATAATCGCTCGCATACGAGGATTCGATGTTTTACCGGTAACGCCGCTCACTGATGGCGTATTGATGCTTCCAAGCTTCTTAACATGATCGGCGATACGATTACGACTAATAATCACGTTGACACTTTCAATTAAAGTCAAACCCGCAGCACCTGGGTTTGTTTCTTGAAAAGTGGCTATATCAGCCAGTGAAACATAAACTGCATCAGCTACCGCCAACTTCGCAGCTTCGGCAACTGGAACGCCCCGTCTGAGGAATGTCTGGTATGAGGACCTGATATCAGAAATTGGTAGTTTTGTACTTGTATATTTCAGTGCCGCGATAGACACTGCACCTGTAGTACCCCGATTCGTCAGATCAGAAGCCATAATACCAGCGGCAGTTCCTGGAGCACCATCTTTAATCAGATCCGTGGATGAAATGACGTTACCGTTGTAAAATCGAAGGTCGTAGATGAACCCAGCTGCACGTCCCACGTAATTCAACACATCATTGTACTTGCTTTCAGAAATGTGGTTACTAGCCGAGGCATACCCATTAAAGTCACCCAAAAGCTTTTTCAAGTACGGAATTTTAGCTGAAGAGAGCTTAAAATTGTCCAGCAACAGCGATCGCATTCCGTAGGCGAATTTAATAGATAGCATTTGGTTTCTATTGGCGGTCTGACGAATTGGAGCAACTGATTCAGAAGTAAGATTGTACCCCATGGCTAGGACAGACAGAGGTGCAAATGGCAATTCTTTTGATGATGCGAAGTAGTTCTTTGTGAAGTTCTTCTTCACATCAAAGTAGAGAGATACAGCAGTGTCCGTCTCGTTGAGTTCTTTTTGAACAGCTTCGACGTCCTCAATAAGAGAGGACATGCTATTAACCATCTCGTCGAGATACAGAACTGTCGCGTTGGGGAAATCATTAATCATCGCTACGTCATACGAATCGACAAACTTCCTGGAAACAATGTTTTCAATATCCACATAACGAGTGTTCGGTGGCACTGTGCCCGCTGGTAAGCGTCCTGAAAGCGGTGGCGGTGGTGGAGGCGGTGGGGGTCCTCCTGGCGGCGGTCCTCGAGGCGGTGGTCCTCCTGGCGGTGGTGGAGGCGGTGGGGGTCCTCCAGGCGGTGGTCGCCGTGTTCCTGGCGCCACTGCTAGTGCAGCTCTGGCAGCTTCTGCCCGTGCCCGGGTTGCTAAATCGCGATCTGTCGAACTTCCCGATGTTGTAGCTCGTAAGTCTGCTCTCGCAGCATTTACAGCCGTTCGAACGGCTTCTCCTATTGCTGTCCGGTCTGCCGCCGGGTCTGCAGCTGCTCGTGCCGCTACCTCTGCTGCCCGCGACACAACTCTTCGCGCTGACCGCCCTCCCGGTGCTACTACAGCGGCAGCTGTTCGAGCTACCCGTTCTGATATGGCCGCGGCTCGCATAAAAGCATCCGTTCCCGCTCTCGATGCGTTCAATGTCGCCACCGCTGCTACTGCCGCTGCGTGTGCCGCTGCTCGTACTAACACCGGGTCTGCAACCGGGTCTGCGGCCGCTCGTGCCGCTGCTGCCGCCGCTCGTGCTCGTACAATCGACGGGTCTGCTCGTACAACCGCCGGTGCGGCCACTCGTGGTGGTACTGCCGCCGGTGCTGCCGCCGGTGCTACCGCTCGTGCCCAGTCATCCTCGATTTCTGCAAAAAGCGCTTCGATTTCAATAATCTCTGGATCGGTGGCGGCCTCGTCAAGAGCATCTACATATTCATCTTCGTCATTTTCTTCAGGATTAGCGTCATAGAACGCAGTCGCTCGAGCTTCAACATTATTATAATCCGCCCAGGCATCGTTAATGTTGTCCGCTTCGGGATCATTTCTCTGAGCATCTTCAATCAGAAGTCGAATGGCGCCTAATCTTGATTGGAAAGCAACTCTCGGAAGTTCGTTTTCTTCTACTTGCTGTAAAACCCCTCTCAATGAGGTGAAAACGTAATCTGGAACCCTGCCTCCAAACTTGGCACCGCCAAACATGGCAGCTTTGTTAAACGCCAAGCCACTCAGAATCTTTCGATAGAGTTGACATTGAGTTCGGAACATTTTGAAGATTCGTGCGTACATTGGGATGACCGCGCGATACTTCTCGAGAGTATGCATGCTCACATCCTGCAGCGACGTAATTTCGTGAATTTTAGCCCCTGTTGCAGGATTTGTACGACTTGTCATAACTTCCATAACACGAGCAACCGTAGCGCTAAGAACACGTTGGTCCTTGGGTAAGTCATAGTATGCCGCATTAACATTGCCATGTCGAGGAGCAGCTGCAGCGCCAGGAGCAGCGCCAGGGGCACCGTTTGGAGGACCACCAAAATCCGCATCGTGATCTTGCAAATGGTAATCCGGAATCGCTTGACCATTCATCGCATCGACTAACGCCGAACCTGCGAATGTGGCGAATGTTTTAGTGTAGATCTTACGGCTTTGCGCATCGTAGAGGTCATTGAGGTAACTAATGATCAATTGATTGTAGACTTGTAGAAGCCCGTAAGCTGATTTTGTGTCTAGCAAAGAAGGAACTCTCGGATCAATGATCATATGCAGTACACGTGTCTCGCTTGCTGCTTTTGAAATCGCAAAGACCTTGCTTCTGGAGAGATATTCTGCGAATGTATCACGGATGATAGGCGCGCAATTAGTAGCCACTTCAAAAGCTGTCTTCGGTTTAATGAACGTTACCATCCACATTTGGTTGTTAATCTCGTTTCCGTTGTAGAGAATGCTCGATGCGATGGGCATCAACTTGTAGATGTTATCAACGCAAAATAAATCCCGCTCTAATTCAAGTTTGTTTATTTTGTTGAACATCTTTCGGACCATGGTGTCCTCAAGCCAGTTGATACTACCTTCGCTATCGCTAAATAGCTTGGCGATCAATTGGGCGGGAACCAACCCGGTGAACTTGTCGATCATGTATTTTACGTTTGCGACCAAATACTCACACACACGCTGATATTCCGCAAGATCAATGTTGATGCGCTTTGTTTCAGTACTACTGATAGTAAGCTTGACAAGATCACCAGAATTAGTCGAAAAGGCTACCAACAATTTCATGAGAAGTTTTTGAAGGGGGCCCTTTCGAATATCTACGCTTGCGTAAATACTTTGAGCCGCATCATTGTACAGAACCTGTGAGTCGAGAAGAGTTTGTTTGTTTTCATCTCGCAAGCTGTTTAGGTTTGTTTGAACAATACTCTTGATATCACTCAGGAAGGTTCCACCTTTAGTTTTGTCCGTTAGAATTGCACTTGCGCCGATTGTACCCGGAAACGCCGCCGCGCCTGATTCGACGATCATAAACAGATTCAGAGTGAACTGCCGGAGAGCATAGTACATCTGATATGCCGTGCGAAGAGGAACAATGACAAACTCGTGAAAACAGGCAAGGACATCATTTGACGATTGGCTCATGGAGTCAGACTCTTCAATGGCCCTCGTGATCAAATCGTACTTTTCTTCCCGTGATGTCTTTGTTGCGATATTATGCTTTAGCATACGAATGCGTTCGTTCATGCTTAGAAAAGCGTTCTTGTTGTTATTATTGATGTGCAAAGGATTTTCATTCGATCCATACACATCTTCGATAGTTTCTCGGAAATCCTTCAGAATCTTGTAGTCGGTAAGTTTGCTAATCTTTAACTCAGTCGGGGCATCCTTGATCGCATCCTTCAGCTTAATAAATTGATCCGAAGGTGATGTTTCTTCAAACTCGCCGGCTGCGTTAAGAATATCGAAGTCATTGTTGGAATAATTTGACTCGCCAAGGTCCAGGTTATTGCGCGTAGTGGCGTTAACAGCACGGTAGTACTGTTGTAGCTCTTCGCGCTTAATCACACCATAACGACGATTGATTTCGGCCACAAGCTCCAGCATAACGTGTCGCGTGAGCTGGTCGTCATTAACAGACCCCTTGTAGTGGTGATAGATAGAGTTCACTTCGGATACGATCTTCTGCATGTTTCCATGCGAGTACAAACCACTATCAATGTGGCGAGCCTTATCAAAGATATTAATAATCAATCCTGACCAAACGTTTCCGATTTCAGGGACGTATGCGATGTGCTCGTCGTCTAGGTCCTTTGTTTGTGACTCCGCCTTGTACGCTTTATTGCCTTCGTTGAAGATATGACGATAGAACTCAACAAGTAGAGGAAGTCGCACGTACAGCTCAACTGCATCATTAATTACGTCTACATCTCCAAGCGAGCCACCCATAATCAAACGCGTTTGCTGTGTGACGATAGACTTTTGGTAGACCTTCGGGTTCTTAAACAGCTGGTTCACGCCGGTCACAGCCATAATCTTACCAGCAATCGCCTTGACTGTCAAGATGAAGTACGTATCGTCGATTGCAAACACACTAGAGTTGTGCTCCTTGGTATACGCATCCATCATTCCCGTCACACAATAGTTTAAAAGAGCAAGTAACTGTTGCGCGTGTGTCGCGGTATGCTCGAGACCTGCGCCAAGTCTATCGAAAAGCCCTTCAAGGAACCCAGTATTGTTCCTTAAAGATGACCGAAGATCACTGAGAAGACTTGGTGAATTCAACGGAATTAAATTAATATCGCGAGTCGGTACAAAGCTACACGACGTAATGGTTTCGCCACGTTGGAGCGAATCTCGTACTTCATCGGCGGAATAATTATTGTTTAAACTATTTGTTCTAATCACAGTTCCTCCGAAGGCGAAGAAATCGTCAATTAAGTCGTTAAACGTGGTAGGATCGAATAATCCCATCTTCAGCATGTGTAAGATGTATTTGGTTTTGCCTAGACGAGCGAAAGTGCTCGTAATAAACTGCTTAATGCGAGCCTCGCCTTCTGCATCCAAAGAAGAAGTCATATCCCGTAGCCGTAATAACTCCTGTTGGGTCTTAAGGATCCGTAGCTTATCAATGGAGTGCTTGTTTAAGTTAATCCCCATGGTTTCAGGGTTTAGAGCTGTGTCGATTTTGGCAATCTTAACTTCTGTATCCTTGTATGTAATTAGGCGCTTCGTTTCGTTGCTGTCAGTCATGATTTCGACGCCAGAAGTATTCACATCAATCGCTGACACCCACAAGTAGTTGACAAGATTCTTATAAATGTTGCTAGGCGACATGTAAATGTGTTTTTCACTCTTCAACTCGCCGTACTTCTCACTGATGGTGATAAAGTATGAAATAATGTTCTTGAGAACGACAACACCCTCGACAGCTCGTCGACATCTCTCATACACGCGATGCGCCTCAGTACTACCAATCTTAAGCACTAGATCAGCTGGAGCGGACGACGGGTAGGTCTTACTAACAAAGTCAGACGCGTCAAGCTTCTCGAGAAATACTTTTTCTTTGGCCTCTTTTGTCTTCGGCTTTGGAGCTGAAGGGGGATCATCAACAAACGTTTGAAATGATTCAAACATACGAATGAGATTATCGCCAGCCTTTTCATCGTACCATTTGGCGATGATACGAGTGGCCGAGATTAGCTTATGCAAATCGGCGACAGCTTCTGGGTTCTTTCCGATCGCTTCTGTAAAATGAAGCAAATACAGGTCGATTGCTTCGACGGTCTTGTAGAGACCGATGCGAGCATCGCATTGCCACTTATAAACCTGCTTAAGCTTCTCCTTTGAGACTTTCTTGTTTGACGGCTGAGATTCGTTGTACATATCGATCTCAAGTCCCATACCTGCCTTGTTATCGCTGATTTGATTAATGATATCAGTGTATTCATTCTTGATTTTTGTGATAGCATCACCGATTGCCCTGCCAACAGACTGCTCGTAGTCCTTGCTATAGAGAGCGATCTCTTTACCGGTCTGGGCTAGGTTGCTACGGAACATCGCAACGTTGCGGTAGAACTTAATCTTCGAAACAGCAATCTTAAGATTTTCAAGTGGGTTGACCAATCCGCTGATGTTGATCTTGGATGCATCCACGCTGAAAAGCTCGTTCATCGTCTCCGTAGAACCGCCCTGTAAGTGCTTCGTCTCATCGCGGAACGTCTTAGTCTTCTCGGCAAACTTCACAACGGTAGCAATTGCGTTCCGACAGTGCTTAGCAAACTCAATGGAAGAAGCGGCCTTATCCAGCTGTTCTGCGCGATCCGCCAAATTACGCATACTTGAGAGGAAACGTTGCTTAACCTCAAGCGCATCAACGTCTTCGGTGTTAAGTTCAAGTAAGTATTGATACAGCTTTCCGATAGCTCGTCCGTTGTCACCGTGGAGAAACTCGGATAATTGCTCAAACGCATCGAGGAACACGACTGTGTGTTCATCGTAGTCCACTTTCTTACCCATGTCCTTGGCCAGTTCTTCTGAAGCATCAACGATTCCGTTAATATCCGTAGCAAATTCTCGAATGAAGTGATTAACCAACGACTTTACTTCTTCGCGTGCTCTTAAAAGTCGATCGCCCAGCGTCTTAGCCATTGCACCAACTGGGGCTCCACCGTTCGGCTCGCCATCTGGCTCTTCAAATGAGCCTTCATTACCACCAACAAATTCTTTTAATTCGCTCTTGTGACCGTGACTCTTCATCAGTGTCTTCCACGACTCAAGGAATTCCTTCACCTCCGTTGTTGTCATGCTCTTAGATTCCTTCGCAAGCTTGCGTGTGAGTTCGGCATCTAACTGAGTAAGTGTTGCGCCGAAGAACTCCTTCTTGGTCATGTCAACGGCCTTTAAGGCACTGTGAACCTCCTTACCGAGCTTCTTTAGTTCATTTACACTGGTGAACGAAAGTGAAAGCATACCCGCGCTACTGCTGGTGTTAACGTTAGCACCGAGGCTCTCAATTGCTCGCAGAAAACGGTCATTGCGCTTCTTGAAAGCATCCATCTTCTGCTTGGGAAGATGCAGCTCACTGTCGACTGTCTTGCGGATTGACTTGGCGGCTTCACTCACATGTTCGATAATCTTAGCAAGAACATCCTTTGCATCATTATCCACATGACTAAGGGATCCTTTTGCCAAGGAAGCAAACGCTTCAAGATCTGAAGCTTGCTGATGAATATGAGTGAGCTCCTTTTCCATATGACTCGTTAACTTAGAACCAAAACTGGACGATCTTCGTACAACAGCAGACGCCTTTTGGCTAATGGAGCTGGCTCCGCCTCGAATGTCATCATCGTCGCCGCCACCGAAAGAACGCAAAATCGCATCGACACTACCTCCACAAACAGCAATGGCCTTCGCGGACGCGGTGATACCTTGGCCAACAATGGAACCACCTTCAGTAATTTGGACTCCAACAGAAGGGTAAGAGTGCTCAGCGGCACCCTCTATTTGCGCAAAGGTATCCTCCATTCGCCAAAGTGATTTAGTTCAGGACAGAGACAAGCGGATTATTATATGATGGCGAGAGATGAACGTTCACAATTAACAATTACTATATTAATACGACGACAATCGATGAGAATTGTGAGAAAAAATTAACCACTAATGTGTGGTGATTCTTTTGCGGAAAGAAGAAAATATCGTTCTACATTAATTAGGTTTTCAGAATATTTTCTCTCACTAGTATATTTCCGAAGGTTGATTTTGAGCGTCCGAAATGTGTGGAGAAAGGATCGGTCTGTGAAGGCGGGACATTAGCTTTCGCATAGTTCTTTTTTATTGCAGCAAAATATCCTGGTTGCTAATATAAATATCGCAAGACTATAACGACGAGCGCGAATTCGGTAAAATGTTCCTTGGCGGCAAGACGGGATATACTAATTTGCTTCATCTCATCCGGGATGAGCGACCCAAGTTGTACGACCTGATCATCGAGCTTTGCTTAGATCGTCTTTTCCGTACTCAGAAGTATGTGAACACGTTTTTAATGCCAAGCAAAGAGCTAGTTGACTCGCTTGTTGACCGAGTCGACAAAAATGAAGACTTTGCGGTGATTGAGGAGATTCGTTCGTTGATGTTGAATGGTCACGTCCCAAAGTCGGCTCTTAAGAGTGGCGCGACGATCGGTACGATGCGTTCAGGTTTTGTACTTGAAGACCCCGCAGCTGTTGGAAAGGAACTAAAGCCGTCATCATTAACCATTCTCACTCGAGAAAAAAAGGCGGAGGTTACGACGGTCTATGATTACACAGGTAAGACCGTTCCTGCAATTGTTCGCGGTAAGAGCGGTGGATTAGTGCTTGTTGGTAGCATTAGCGGTGGTCACATCAGTACTGGCGATCGCGAAATCGTGACAGCAATCACGGCTTCCCTTGTTCATGAGAATAAGGGCCGTGAAACAACGGAGAAATTTCGTCATGCGGTTGCGTCATTGATCTGCTACTTGCAGAAGGAAGACCCCACTCGCTACAAGCGTGTGAAGTTTTATCTGGCATCAAACCCAATTCTCTCGTGGCATTTCTTAACAATGGGTGGAAGCAGCAACGCGTTGATTAAGGCATCGGAGCTTCAGTCGCTTGAGAAGGAATTGTCAAAGTCACTTAATCCAATGCAGATCCTAATTGAGGCTGAATCAGCAGGTTACACGATGAACAGTGAACTCCTAACAGACATCAAGAAACACCGAGTAGTGTTGGTCGAGAACCGCGATCGAACAAATTTGATCAAGTCGATTCACAAATCATACACAGAGTTCTGCTCGTCTGCGCAGGGACATTCCATCGATGATATTTTAGGTCGCAATGTCAATCTGAAAATTCTTCTGGACGAACTGCGCTTTAGGTATGATGGCGCAGTCGACGACTGGCTAGACGTAGATGACGCCCTCGCCGCTCTTAAGGTGGTGCACTGGGAAGCTCCGGAAAAGAGTATGGTGGTTTGTAACGAAGAGGTTTATAACTGTCTCTTGAAGAACGCCGAAGCGTATAACAGTGGACCTGTCAAGTTTGTGAAGACGGTCTACTTTATGAGTATTCCTCTAAACGAAGCTACGTATGCTAAGCTTCACACGTCCACCAAAGCCGCTGGTTGTATTCAGGGCGGCAACCCTGCGACCATCAGCAATGTCATTTTCGCGGGAGGCGCTGCGCGCATACCATCATCCAATAGTGATGTGGCTTTGGCTTCGTTTGTGCGTGTGTTGAGCAAGGCTCAACGTTTAGCGCTTCGTGACATGCTCTAAAACAAACAAAAAAAAAGATTGTAGACGAACCCTATCTCTATACCCATGCGCTCTTCGCACTCAAAAGAGAAACGCGAAGGTTAAGTAGTTCAATTTCTTTTTCTTTTACTAGAAGTCGCTGGCTGTAAATTTCGCTGTCCTTATCAGCAAGTTCCAGTTGGTGGGTGAGCTCAGCAAACTTGTCTCGGATAGAGGTCGCGGATCGACGACTTGACCGACTTGACCAGGTTGACCGATTCAACCGGCTTGACCGATCTCTACGACGCGACCACTTCGATTGCTCGCACGCATAATCAGAGTCGTTAATGCTGGCAAAGTCGCTACTGCTTTCATTTTCAATTTCATTTTCATTGTTGCTATCGCCATCGATATCGTCGGAGAGTGATCGTTGGGATGCGATGGATGTCTGCGAGTCCGTTTCGTCTGTTCGATAAGTCTTGTCGGTATTCGAGGCTTCATCGTCAGTCTGTGAAAACGGATCGACTGCTTTGCTTTGGGTATTGGAGAAAAGAATGTTGTCGACCCAACGCATGTACAGATCGATGCGAGCGATGCTTTCTTGTGAATGAGGTTGTTGAAGAAGCACCCGCTTCAGCGTGGAAAAGGACAGGTACTTGTCTCGCCCACTTGGCGTGTTGATCCAAACGTATGGAGTCTGAGGAAGGAGCGTGATTGACAAACTGTCTTCGACGTCTGAGGAGGAGAAGAAAATGTCAGAGGTGGCGATGGTGCCGCGCATTGTGATTTTTTTCAATCCAAGTGGAGAAAGGAGAGTAGAGGTGTCGACCACATCCAGTGACAGGTACGCCATTTTTCGTTTTGGGTTTTAGTTTTAAGGATTACACTCTATCGATTGTAGTGTATATACGTTCCGTTTTTATTTCACTTGTGAATATTTTGTGCGATGAGCACCCGTGATTCCGGAAGTACGGTTCGCCATATGGGGGTCATCACTGAGCCTTTGATGCCTATTGCCACACAGGGGGTATCGACGCAGTCGATTCAAAATCATGCAGAAGCGCCATTCCAAGCCCCGATCGCAACCGCCCAATCTGGTGCCGTACCTCGCCACATCTCGCAAACGGCTCACTTTCTACCACAAGAATGGTGATGCACTTCTCACGTGATGCATGGTACTTGTACATATAGTCGCACTGACAATGGCTCGCACCAAGCAAACAGCTCGCAACAGTACCGGTGGAAAGGTGTCGAGATGCCAACTCGCTACCAAGGCTGCCCGTAAGACAGCGCCAACGGGGAACGTTAAGAAGCCCCATCGGTACCGCCCAGGCACTGTTGCGTTGCGTGAGATTCGTAAGTACCAAAAGACGACCGATCTGTTGATTAAGAAGCTGCCACTCCAGCGCTTGGTGCGGGAGATCGCCCAAGACTTCAAGTCCGATCTACGATTCCAGACGTTCGGTATTCTGGCCCTTCAAGAAGCAGCTGAAGCATACTTAGTGGGTCTCTTCGAAGATACAAACCTGTGTACTATCCATGCCAAGCGTGTCACGATTATGCCAAAGGATATGCAGCTTGCTCGTCGGATCAGATGCGATCGCTTCTAGCTAACAAAAATAAAAAAAACATTTCTTTTTGCTTCTACTTGTACGAGACAATCTTGACTGCCAGTAGCAGTGTAAACGCGGTATCATCGATGGTTGTCTTAAACACCATCATGTTCTCATGATCGACGTATACATTGATTTGATCGCTAAGCAGCGCAGTCGCCAGACTCTGGATGTATTCAATGCGAACAGTAGTTGATAGGAACTCGGCATCACTAAGGGAGCTTCGGATCTTGAAAAGCTCGGGTCGTGTGAAGACGTGATTCACGTCGATCGTCTTGGAGTTACTATCATATGGGAAAGCTAGTAGCACACCTGCGCGTCGCTCTACAGTGAAGTCTTTGCTGAACTTGGAGATATCACCAATGACCTTCTTGAAGTACTTACTAGGAAGTGTAAACGAAAGCGGATAGTTGTTGTATGGTAGTCCACCGACGATGTTGTCATCGATCGCTGTCGACGACTCTAAGAGCGATATCGTGTGGTACTCTTTGATACCCTGGGATTCATCATTAAGGACAACGTACAGTTCCTTCATGTACGAGTCGTGCTTCGCGATGAAGTGGATGCTGTTGTAGCTCTTGTCGATCTTTTGAATTACCTTTTCTAAATTCTTCTGATCGATCACCATGATCATGTTGTGCTTGCAGAAGTATTGGGTAAGCTTTGCACTGTCGATATGAAGATCGATAAAGTTGTGCTTGAGATGGCCGGCGCCGGAGATACGGACGCCCGACAAACGAAACTCCATCTTCACGTCCCGGGTGTCCATAAGCTTGAACAAGGTGAAGATCTTCTTCAGATTGACAGGCATATCGTACACAAGCTCTAGTGCATGGTCAGGAATATTTGGTTCCGCCACAATACCTTTACGAGCCGCTGTTTGAGGAGCAGGCTTGATGATCTTTGGTCGCCCGACAGGGCGCTTCTGGGGGCGAAAAGTAGTCTCCATGTCCGATTGGATTTGCTTTTTGTGCGAATTTTATATTATTTTATGTAGCATGTATCAGCAATGAAATTAGAAATTAATCAGCATCGGGCACTCCAATAAGGTATTCCACGGTAGTCTCGCAACTCGTTCGCGTCGGTCTTCGACGCGCCTCCTTTAGTTGGGAGACCTACCACTCCTAATGAATGGAGTTCGCACTTTCACTCGCGATGATCTCGTCCGTCCGGTTAATCGCGGCTCGTAGATGTCCTCGTAGTTGTTTTCGCTGACATCGCTTGCGTCGCTGGAGTTTCCGGCGTCGCTAGTATCGCTTGTTTCACCAAGTGTTGGCTTCACTTGATCGACTGGTTCGACTTCAACAGGTTCGACTTCAGCTGGAGCCACTAACACCGCTGGTATAGCTGGTGACGCAGCCATCGTTGGCGTAATTTGGGGCACTGGTAATGCGATCGGTGCGACAGGCTCGCGTAGTGAATACGGTATCTCGGTTGTCGGATGCAGCTCAACTGCCAAGAAGGTATCCATGAACCTACCTCTGGTCCGCTTGAAGATGTCAAGGTTGGTGGTGTTTACTGAGCCTTCCGGCGCTGGCCAAGTTCTGGAACCCACAATGCCTCGGCGAAGCATTTCGCGGATGTCTTGAATATGGCCGGAGAGCATGTCGGGAGTGTACACTGACTGAGATGGGTCAATGAGGATCATCGTCTTTGACGTCTTGATGCTGCACTTGGTGAGTTGAAGTTTGCTGATCGGCATATCTTCGGCACCCAACTGGCCAAGTTGAGATTGGCGATACGGCAGCTCATGGCGCTGCTTTAAGTAGTTAAGTACAGCTTCTATCTCATCGCGAACATCAGGCAGAGTCGACTCGAAGATTGGAATCGCTTTCTGGCTTGAGAACTTGGGACGCGGGGCAGTACTGTTGGCTTGCTTCGTGAACCGGTCATTCAGCGCCTTGGAGGTTCCTTTCACAATCATGAACACTCGAGGTTGTTCATTCATCGTTAGGAACTTCGCAGATGCCGCTCTTGGAGCTTGCGACTTCTCTGAGCGAATTCGCTGGATATGTGGCTGCATCACTTGTGTGAACTCGTCGATGCGCTCAACAAGCGTCCAATGGGTGGGTATCTTGATGCGGCTAGCCATGGCAACTTCGTATCGGACATACAGTTGGTACATCGCATCGATGAGTTCGTATCCATCGAGTAACCGTTTGTTCCCGGACGCGAAGATAAGAGCCCGCAGTGTCGGGAACGTCAAGCGCAAACCGGCGTCGTCGTCGATGAAATCAACGTCGATTTTGTATCCGCGCACCTTGAGGTCTGCCGCGGTCAACTTAATCGGCCTGAGATAGAGTTCGATGTCAGACGCGTCGATGCGAAAAACATTTGGGTGCCGGACATTCTCGAACGCTGCAGCGACCTCGGCCAACATCACCATGCATTTGTCTTCGTTCATGACGAAGAAGAACTTGACAACGTCGCACCATCGCTTGACAATGCGATCTTTATTGGCGTTCAGGAACGCTGCGACTGCTGCGGAGTACATCACACACTGAGCAGCCACAGCTGAGAGACCCAACGGGCAAATTTAAATCCTTGATAAATAAGGTGAATTATATATAGTACTAAAACGCACTTAT